>JARQZJ010000072.1:1627500-1842500 GCA_030704895.1 Henosepilachna vigintioctopunctata
AATAGATAAACCGACTTGGTATTACATGTATTTTACAACTTTTACGGTGTAAGAACTGAGTTGTGGGACTTGTGGTTTTTCACAAGTTGTATTTTTAATGGCATCTCATTTCTTCTTGTAGATATTGTAATACATATACTGGTACACTGATTCGTTCACTGCAAATGTTACTTGATTATTCTCATATATTTATAATGACTTTACAAAGTTATTTCACCATCAAATGTCTGATCAATTTAAAATCGGACATTTGACCAAATGGCACCGTAATAAATAAGCCGGCCACAGACGCAAATGACTCATGTAAACTCGAAATAAGTATATGAAAATAATGTTTTTTTTGTATATGAAAATGATTTTTCTCGTTTTTTTTTGTATCACATAATATTTAATAAAACAGGGTTGAAGGAGGTCGCGAGACCTTATAACTTCCCATTTGTCATTATTTATAAAAATTTCCATGACATGTAACTTACTAAATATTCAATAAACGTCTTTGATTTGGTTTGATTTTATTTAGACAACATTACATTTTGACACATTTAAACTCAAATAATTGTCCTCACACCAACGATCAATTTTGATAATGGACTGATAGATTTATCAATTACTAAATCACTGAATCTTCTTAGATATATGTATGTCCAACAAGAAATGTCCAGGACTAACATTCCACTCAAAATGAAAGCTCCAGAAGTAAAGTATAATTTTGTAACAGAACTTTGACGATGAATACCCCTATTATTCAGTTTTTGAATGGAGTAACTTATAATTTTATGAAGTGCAATGTTATGCCTACATTGAGATAGGATTTTTTGTGGAATCAAACCAATAGAAATTCTTGAGAGCAATTACATAATATTTTAAGTCATAGTAACAAATAGAAATACGACTACTTCCAGAATACTACACTTTCAGAGAATTTTTGGAGAATTAATTTATATCGCTATTTTGAGCATAATCAAATGATCTAGGTATTATAATAGAAACTTACACGTTATGTAGAAAAAACAACTTACATTTATTATATTCAGTCCACCAACGTACAAAAAAGCTCTTTTTATTACTTCTTTGAAAATCATCGCTTCTGGTTTCACCATGACTATGGTTCGCTGATATGTGTTTTTATATGAACAAATTATATTCTTCATGCTCTTTGGTGATAAATAATCAGAAGTAATTGTTTCGTGGGTGCTTCCATCTAATGAAGGATACAATTTTTCTTCATGCAGGCATGGGCACTAAAAAGAAATAAATGAAATTCAATTATCATTGTATCATAAGTACTGAATAATTTGGAATTTTGTAATCAGAAAAATTCCAAATCACCTCATCTTCTTTCCATATGTATATTCCAGACTGTTTTATGCTCTTAATTGTTGCCTCTTCATCTTGGGAAAATGTACCACCGTGCTTTACACATATGTAGAGATCAGGTAAACACAGACAAGACTATATAAAAATAAACTGATATTAATCAATTTTATAAAGTAGTTAATAATAATAAAATAGAATCATAAACAAGATTTTTCTTAAACAACCAATAAATAATAGCACACATAATTTTCAATCGGCACTCGATTTATTCGAATCCAATTTTTTTTATATATTTGAGGAATTTTTTAACGGATATTGTGATACTAGCCGTTTCTCAGTAAAGCGATTGACAAACTTGACCCATGTTCTCGATATTATCACATTATCTATCAAGAGCAATATATTCTATATATATATATATATAAGATATATATATATATATATATGATATATATATATATATATATATATATATATATATATATATATATATATATATGATATATATATATATATATATATATATATATATATATATATATATATATATATATATATATATATATATATATATAAGAAAATTAACAATAGAGCATGCATTCAAAAAATTCAAATTAATCAATAGAATGTTATAGTAGAGCTATATATGTGAACGTTTACCATGTGATGTCTCCATCATCCTTCAAGGGATAAATTTCAGAGAAATAATGATATCGATGCACACCTGATGGAAGTGCGAGACATATGTTTCGTTCTGCAAGAAACTCGTCAGTCGTACCACGTCCATCGAAGTGAGGCAACGATTTCAATCTCCAAGCATCTTCTTGTGACTCCAAGTGAACTATCATAGAGTAATGAATACTTAAATGAGAGGTAATAATAAAAACTTGTCTAAAAATCACTGACTGAAGAATGATCATTCTTGATAATGCTGTAAAAGGCAAAACTAGTCGAATAAAGAATTGTTCAGTCAGTGATTTTTAGACAAGTTTTTATTATTACCTCTCATTTAAATATGAACTATCACAGAGTATATTCATCATCCATTGAATTTAGTAATGAATACTCCACAATTCCATCTATAGGAATCAGTAGAAAACATCTCTCAGATTACAGACACACCAAGCATCGGAATTTCACATATATTCTTTACCTGTACTTACTAAATTGCAATGTCTATTCGACAAATATCATAATATGATGTTTTCAAATGTCAATAGGTTGCGTTAGTAGTACGCTCGCAACTACTATTTCAGGTGCCTATTCGGCGATATTTTTACGGAAATTAAGTTTTTGTGCTTATGGCACTGAATGAAGTATTTAAGAAAATGAACACTAGAACATTCATTCAAAAAATTCAAATTAATCTAAAGAATGTTATAGTAGAGCTAGATATGGGAACGTGTAAGATGTGATGTCTCCATCATCCTTAAAGGGATAAATGTAAGAGAAATATTGAAATCGATACCACACCTGACGGAAGTGAGAGACATAAGTTTCGTTCAGCAAGGAACTCGTCAGTCGCAATGTAATTAAGTCAAATATCTGAGCAAATGTCTCAGTAATCTGAGAGATGTTTTGTACTAATTCCTATAGATGGAATTGTTGATTATTCATCACTCTACGGTATTGAAATCCTTGCCTCACTTCGATGGACGTGGTGCGACTGACTATTCAGGTGTGGCATCGATTTCAATGTTTCTCTAATATTCATCCCTTGAATGATAATGGAGGCATCACATCGTACACGTTCACATATCTAGCTCTACTATAACATTATCTCGTTCAATTTGATTATTTAGAGATTTGAAACCATAAACATATCCTGGTAGTGGAAAATACAAGATTTTCGAATTCAGGCACATCAGGTTAAAGTATAACCACATAGGTATAACGAGTAGTCTACACCAGTGTCTCCCAACGTAAAGTCCACGTCCCAAAAGGGGAAATTTGCTTGTTATGGCAGGGGCAATTTCGTAATTCGAAATTGTACCCGACCCGAGTTTAACCCTTTCGCACTTCTGAATTTTAACTTTTTTGCCCTTTTCGGGCGCATAAGAGTATTAGAAAGGCTAAGATTACATGACAAAAAAAGTTTGGGAAACACTGGTCTACACCCTGGACATTATTTCCAGTGAACGTTAACACTTTATATAGAGGGGTATATAAAGGGGTATATCTGAAGAGCAGCAGATCAGATTAGTAAGAAATCGAAATCGATCTTGTATATTCGATCGAGTCAGGTTGAAATATGATATCTCAATTATGTGCTAAAAAGAATGTCTTTTTATAATCTAGCTACTTGAGATTGACTTGAAGGCAGGGGTCACGAACGAACTTGAAAAATATGGTAAATTTTAGTTCTCGAAATTTTTTTCATTTAATCTTTTTAATGGTGGCAAGCTTGACCGTAACCGACGGGAAATATCCGGAAATTTTGAATATGCGTATGGAAATTTAGCATCGGGGGCTAACCTTCTATAATAATTAGGTTGACAGCTTACCGATGTGTGTGAAGAATGAAGTGATGATTCAACAGATTCTCCTCTTTCCCCGGTTAATTCTGTAAGTGTTTCGTGGCTGAAAGAGAAAGATGATAAATATTATAGCATTTTTTCATTTATTTCCGTTATGACATAAAGAACAATGAACCTACTGATATAAGGGTTGCGAATTTCACAATAACGTATATTACGGTTATTAAAACGTCAAATAGTGAAAAAAAAACCTATTTTTCGAAATTAAATTAAAATCACAATTTGTAAAAATCGAATAGGTTTCAGACTATCTGAAACGGAAATAAAAATTCTTTTTATATTGACGAAACATAAATGAAAATGAAGCAGTAATGATGAAACAAAACTAAAATTAAAAAATCAACATAAACAGATGGAAGCAACTCAATTTATTTTTTTTTTACTGTGCTTGAGTCATAATTATTTTGAGTTAAATTTTTTTGAGGGCATTTCGATTTCACTAATATATTTGTGATATATATATATATATATATATATATATATATATATATATATATATAATACTCAGTATCTCATATTGCATCATCAGAAAGTTTATTTAACTTGTATTTTTTGATATGTTTCGGGAAATAAATTTCCTATAACGAAAAGGTTTTTAAATTTATTTCAGTTTAATGTCAAGAACTTCATCTGGAAGTTCATTTGAAAATAATCTTCGTTACAATTCAATTAATAATTATCAATTCATCTTTGTGAAGTTTAACATGATAAACAAATAATTAAATATGTAAGTACCTTTTTCTATCCTTCATGTCCAAGTGATCCCTAGAGTCCTCCTTTGTCTGTTCCTGAGAAAAACAAAAATTTTTATTTTCATAGTTAAAGGATACATTTCAACTAAGCTTCGTTTCTCATAATTTTCTGTCTTAAAAATGAAATTTCAGCTTTGAGCTAAATTGCCATAACTGAAAAGCTGTTCATCCCTAGATAACACTACTTTGGTATTTAGAATAAATGCATTTTTTAACTTTGTTTATGAAATAAAATACTTCGGAAAACGAAGTATTCCATAAGTTTCTCGAAAAATAATGAATAAAAACTTTTTGATAGTCAATTATATGTCTAATTGAATAAAAGTGGCTTCTTCACTTTATGTGAAGAAAAAATTTGAAAAAAAAAATTTTCAAATGAATTAGCTTTTGACAATTACAAATTATCTTGTGTTATAAGCCGAGCTTTGAAATACTGAGTCAATGTTCCATTGAGCATTGATTTAATCATTACACAGAAAAGCATTTCAAATGAAAAATCTGGAACTCTGATAACAAATAGGTTTTCGTCTGAATGCAGTAGAGTCCCGATTATCCGAACATCGATTATACGGACATCCGATTATCCGGACTCATTCTTCTGGTCTCAAACTTCTAATAGACCGGGCGATAGAGGTAAGTGAATATGCAAATTGTGAGTGTCGAATTTCGCGCCCTTTTCTCTTATTCGTAAAGGATTTATTTTTAAATGTATTGAGTACATAATATAAAATCATTCTAATGATTATTTCTATAATAATTTAAACTTTGTACTAATGGTAAAAGTGAGGATGGATTCTTAAATAATAATAAAAAACGAAAATGAAAATGATACTTTTTTTTATTAATAAAAGTTATATATGAAAAACCAGGCTTCAAGCATAAATGTACTCAAAGTAGGTAAAAAATTACTCCTTTTTATTTTGATATTTGTTATTGATGCATTTACATAATGGAATACAAAACAATTCCGATTTTTTGCAATTACAAGGCATTGTGCGGCAATTTGCAGTACATTTACATGGTGGAATTAATGACTGGTAAAGACAGCTTCGTCGTTTGTCGTGGAAGTAAAACACCATTGAGCTTTTCGAAACCAAATTAACAATACTCAAGGGGTGGTAATTGTGGTTGATGAGAATTTTTTCATATAAATGTTTGTACAGTAGCCCTCAATAAATGCTAACGCAAATCATCTGAAGTGCATACCTATCACTCGCTCGTCAAATTGAAATTGAAACCTTTATTTTGAAATATCAGTATAAATCCGAGTTCGTCAGGAGATAATTTTTTCTTTGAAAATAAGGTCAAGGTTTTCCAAAGGTATGAGGGCTGTTTGTAAAATATTTTCAGACGCAGATTTCAGCCATTGCATTTTACTACCAAATGCACTGGTAGTATCTTAACCACGTACAGCATGTAAGGCTGGCAAAATATTGCATATATTTTCACCCAGGATTCCAGCTGCCAAATGACATCCTAGAAAACATTTATTTGTGCGTGAACCGTAAAACCATAGACCAAGACGCCAAATATTTGCTAAGTATTTCCAGTAATAAACTGCCAAGACAAATACATCTATATCAGCGCTGATTTTGATAATATGAGCAGATTGAATCCTTACTGCGTGAAATACGCAGACGAATATTCTTGAATCAGCTTCTGAATGGTTTGATTGTAATTCAAGTACCTCACAAATTGAAGATCTTTGACACTTGAAACATTTATTTGGATCATCGAATCCTCCACAAATATACATCTCAGAATCTTCTTTTACTTATGCATATTTTGGAGCAATAACGCACAGAAATCGAACGAGTTGCAATTTATAATAAACGTTAGTAGGAAAAGCTTCACAATCAGCAGGAGTATTTGTTGAGTTGGAAATCATGATATTTTTCATGGTATGGCCTTTACTCCGTAATTTTGTCTTCAAAAATTTTATAGAAATATCATCATATCTATCAAATATTACATCTATTCTCTTAACGCCAGGCAAAGTAAAAAATTCCATAATTTCAGAACACATTTTTCGATCACTGCGCCCTCAATGTTTATAAGTACAGCGAGTCGCTTAGCTATATAGCGCACTTCAAAATAATGTGTTGCTAACTGCTTTCTGATTTCATCTATTAGTTTCTCAAATGCATCGATAAGTATTTCTTCAGGGATCTGATTTGAAGGTCTTGAAGGATTGAACAGTCTTGGTGTCATGAAAATTCTTGTTTTGTAGAGTCTGGATTATATAGTTTTGAAAACTTCTCAATAATGCTATTTTATTTCTATTTGCTATTTCTTTAATATTCAGCAGCGTCCTTGACCTTGGTTCTTTCACAAAACCATTTGAATTATCGCAAAATACGCAAAATAGTTGATTAGGTCTTTTTCTTTTCAAATTAATCACTTCTGACGACATTTCTAACGTTTTTAAGACAGCACACTTTAAGCAGACACTAAGAATATACGAAAATAGTATTATCTTATATGTATCTATCAAAATACGACTTACGAAAGATTATGAAGTGAGCGGAAGGGACATCACAGCTACCGATAAGATGTGTTTTGCCATTATTTAGTGTCTCTGTTATAAGAATCCGGTCATAGAATACTCGGATTTTGTATACTCAATTACCTCTAGCGCCTGGACTAATAGATTGTTTTTTATTTTTGTTTACGTTTTATAATAGAAATTAAAAATGTCCAAGACAACAAGAGTAGTGTTTTCTCTTAAAGACAAAGTGAAGATAATTGAGAGTTTAAAAAATGATGAATCTAGCAGTAAGTTGGCACAAGTATATAGTGTAAGAACTTCAATATCAGACATCAAAAGAAATCTGATTCCATAATGAAATTCACTCATTAACTGATGAAGAAATCATTGAGGATTTGAACTGACAGAGAAGATGAGGAAGAGACCAAAACTGGGGATGTATGTCAAGTACCATATTACGCAGAATATTTTGAAGCTTTAGAATCTAAAGCTAATCTAAAGTTTAGATATTGCTTTTACGTGGTTTGAAAGACGAAAGGGGCCCCATGCAGTTGTTACAACTGAAGCACAGCTGAAAGATGCGATTCATTATGTCAATGATCAATAACAAGTTATTTTCAACCAAAATCTTACATTAGATAGGTAATTTGTAAATAATTATCTATCGTTATAGCTCGTTTTTACATATTTAAAACTCATTACATAATATATAGTTATCAAAATTTTAATATTGTTTGATAATCAGGATTCTACTGTATTCAAATTTTCAGTTCTCTAAAATATATTTTCTAATTCATTAAATATATTTTTTTAAAAAAAAATCAAGTTGACTTTTTTGTAAGAATATAGCACACATGCCTTGTGTTAAATAATTTGAATAATACGTACTTATTTTCAATAAAATAACTTGTATAGAGAACTTGTAAGTCATTGAAAATATGGTGCGTCACGATATACCAAAAGACTGATAAAAAAATAACAAAAGAATAACAATTTGTTGTAAACACTACCAGACTTGAAATGGGAGAAATAAACAACACAATTGCTTTCCAACTGATTGACTGTGGTAAGTATTATGGATTTTGGAAAGTATTTCACTCACTTTAGGATGACCACTTTCATCGTAAGGTTTTTTCACCACAGACATCTGCAATTGTTTTTGTCCTTTCAAAAGAATCTCTTCTTCATTGATGGCTTCAAGGAGTTCATCGATAGGTTCAATGATTTCATATTCAGATGCACCATCAGATTCAGGTTGAAATTCTGACATCTCGCGGCCGCAAATGCAAATTATACATTTGCAACATTCGCACTGAAAATCAAATTTTTTTGATTTTTTTATTTAAGAGATTGAGGTTGATATCTGATCGCAGAACCTAAATAGTATAGCACATAATAGTTAATAGGTGTTTGAAAATGTACCTACTACAGCTAAAATGTAACAATAAAGTTTTCGTTATGATGTTGAGAAGAAAAATAAGAGTAGATTAACTATGTTCCTTCTCAGAGGGCGCACAAAGTATTATGTTCCCATCAGAGAAGAGCAGAGAATTATTTTCCAATGACACACAAGAAATTCCAAAAAAGGTCCGAATATAATTTGTTATAAGAATTCCGCGATAAATATCTTCCACTCTGAATCACCCACCTTGGAAAACACCATTTTTCTAGGATAAGAAAATTTCCTTTTTTTATGAAACAATTCAAAATGAAAATTATAAAATTATCTGTGAATTCGAATTATTTTGATGCACATCTGTAAAACACGTTTTTGCTCATAAAAACTGCGATAAAAATGTAGTTCTATAATTAAAATTTTTATGGTATCGAATATTATTCATAATGGAAAACTGATACCACTAGACCAATAGGTCCTTGTTTTAATGGACTCAAGTAGAATTCAGTAGAATTTTTCCATATCTGTTCAGTGGTTCTGGGTTTATTTGATTGAAAGTTAAATATTGAGATCATATTGAAAATTGTGTACCAAGCTTATCATATATTAAAAAGTATATCTAAAATTTTATAATATTTGTTAAGAATTTCAAATAGTCGTAATGTTACAGAATTAATCCTTTTTTTTTAATGTTTCATAACTAATTTATATTTCCTGATGTACCCAGATATATTAGTCATACTGATGCATTTCACAATTTGTTTCATTTCTCGATAAAGTTACTCATTAAGAAAGTAAGTTATTTCTTTAATTTCACATTCATGAGACAGAGACCTATACAGCTTAATCTCGTTTCTCGGCGGTCATAAAACGTCAGTTTTGAAAAATTCTTGTGAGAAAATAAAAAATGTTTGTACTGAATTATAATACGCACAATTGAATATCATATCGAAAATGAAAAATATGCCAAAAATTAAAGACTTAATAAGATATAAAAAAAATTATCGCTATAAATCGCGATAAAAGAATTGATATGAAACGGGATTGATTCGTTAATATTTTTTAACAAAATTGTCTCATATATTGCAGTAGTTCTACCTACTAGATACAAAATCAAATAAAGGTTTCATATTTGCGATCTAATCGCGTTCATTTAAGCATGAACAATATCAATTCAATTATTCATTGAATAGATACCTATTGCACAATATACATTTCCTTAAGTTTCAAGGAACAGAATGAATAAATGGAAATATGTTTTCCAGATTCACTCACAAATTCCGTTGTAGTTTTCTTTAGTTTTGTCTCTGATGCATTGTTAGCTTCTTCGGTAGTTTCCATTGTTTTTTATATTATCTAAAAACATAAACATTTTTTATAATTATCCTTCAAAAGGAGTCAAAATGCAAGTTTTGCCGATGATGTATTGGTACCCAATACAGTCCGTTTTTCATGATTTCGTTAATTATCTACGGTTATAAGGTCATTTTATTATTTTAAGAGAAGTTGGTTGTGTTGTGATGAGGAAAATGAGTGTCCTATGGTTCAAGAATATATATAGGGCTCTCAGTTCATACATCCATATAAAATCACTTCTATATTTTATAATTAATTAATAAGGGCATTTCATTTCTTTTACTTCGATTATGAGAATCCTACATAACTTAAACACTG
This sequence comes from Henosepilachna vigintioctopunctata, assembly GCA_030704895.1. NCBI lineage: Eukaryota > Metazoa > Arthropoda > Insecta > Coleoptera > Coccinellidae > Henosepilachna > Henosepilachna vigintioctopunctata. The sequence goes on from JARQZJ010000072.1 coordinate 1,637,665, forward strand.
GAAAATATATTTAATTCGGTAATTCAGCTCATTCATGTCAGCATTTTCTATTCACCAGACCTCAACAATCATTTCCTGTGAGTGGTTTAAAATTTTATAATGCATTACTGTTATACTTTAACTTTCACACATTATTGTTACAGTTTAACTTTTGAAAATGGGATAACACCCCGAAACAATTGTCAAATAGGTATTTATTATAAATTTTGTGAAACCAAGCCAAGTGTTTTTATTTATTTAATATATTAAACAATGTTTCACTAAGAGATCAGCGAACATTCAATCATCTTTGTTATTGTTATATATTGATTCCTCCAATATTCTTACCAGTCTATCAACATCCATCTGCGATGTAACAATATATGTTAATAATAAAAGTGCAAGTTTACTGGCTCATTTTATGCTCAAGTCACCACAATTTCACAAATTAGAGCTACTAATAGAGCATAGCAGCTTTGAATGAAATATGTAATCAATTGAAACGAAGACAGTATTAAGTTCTTCAGCTAAAAAGCATTGCGCACATAAATATACTTATATTTTTAGCCATAACTGTTTTTTATTACTTCTTTTATGATTCCCGCCTTTCATAAACACTCATATGGGCGGCTACTGGTGGAATGGAACTCCATTCAAAGCATTACTTCGCCAGAACAGATGAGACTATTTAATTATGTTGTTTAACATCAAACTTGGTGCCGTTTTTAGATTAGATTTTTAAGCTCTGTGAAATTTTAAAAAAATCGACAAAAATCCATCAAAAATATTTTAAACGGCAGATATGATAAAAGATTTTCGATTCCGAAGAGATTTTTTTATTTCCAGTAAATTTAATCAGTTACATCAGTTACAGATTAAATTTTTCTTGAAACTAATAATGACGCATTTAGAAATATTTTTTTTTCTTTAAAATGTCGTTTCGTAAGTAGTACGCGTTGGGAGTATCATGCTATGGACTGCCTAAGTCTGACGTCCTATTGACTCCAAACAAATGGATTTCTTACTGTAAAACCTCAGAAAAATACGTTGATTTAGTGTTTTTTTTCTGGAGATAAATATTTTCTGGAGAGAAAAATAACTTCAACTTGAGTATTTTATTCGATCAGCTAGCCTTTTGAGCAAATCATATCCATTTCACCAAATTGGTGTTAATTTAATTGAATGATTCGGATTAAAAACTTTTCGTTCAAAAAACAGGTTCCAAAACAAAATATATGGAGGAGTAGTACTATTGTATGACCAAAAATTAGAAAACACTAAATATAATATTTTTTATGAGACTAACCGTTGAAAGCTTTTTTGTATGGAGCCAATTTTTGAATCCGCCCCTTTCTATGACGTCAGGACTCGTATATAAAGCTTTATTTAGTCTCTGTAATAAAACACGAGTTCCCACAAATCAAGGCATATCTATCCCAATGTCTAACAAAATAGCATTTCAGAAAACTATTCCAGAGTATAGTTTATCATAATAACCAAGAGAAGTTGAGCATAAAAACAACTCACATTTTCAATAGGTACAAAGCAAATATTGAGGAAATTACTTCTTTATCATATATCGATGATCGTTAGAATGTGATTTCAGTACAACTCAGAATTAATATTCATTTCTTATAAATAATGCAGTGTAATTCATTTTGACATTAAATGAAACTGACGTCTGTAAATTTTTTGATCGCTTCAAATCGCACCTATCTTTGGAAATTGCTACGTGTAGATAAAGAACTAAAATTCTGTAATCTTATGGTTCAGTATTTCGTAACGAATTATATTGCCCAATTACTTATATAGCAAATAATCAGTCATCATCCAGAATTTCAACTTTCTAATATGGCATTAAAAGACTACAATAGTAAGCATTCCGTAGTAACCAAGTCGGAAGAAATTTCAGCTATTAAAAATTATTGGAATAGCTGAAAATATTTTAAATTGATAGTCAAAACAGAATGTCACGTTCAAATTCGAATCTCCTCCGATGTTCATCCGAGTCATGTTCTCCGTAAACGTTTAAGGTTTTTTAATATTCATCATCGTGAATCTCCCTATATGTATGTATATAAATATAAATATATATATATATATATATATATATATATATATATATATATATATAAGGAAATGAAATTTTTTTTGCGTATGGCACTGAAGGATATATTCTTCCACCTGAAGTCACAAGAAGGTGCTTGGAGGTTGAAATCGTTGCCTCACTTCGATGGACGTGGTGCGACTGACGAGTTCCTTGCAGAACGAAACATATATGTCTCGCATTTCCATCAGGTGTGGCATCGATTTCAATATTTCTCTAACATTTATCCCTTGAAGGATGATGGAGACATCACGTCGCACACGTTCACATTGAGTGATTAGATGTAACACATAACTGAATGTTACATGTTACAAGCGGAGTGCTAGGTCAACTGTATAAAAAGTTGTTGAGAAAGTTTCTTAGAATTTTCATATTTGCCACCTACTGTTAAAATTTCTGGACAATAATTGGAAAGAGTACTTTGAAATGTGCAGAATAAGATATCACATGTTTGCTTACAGAAAACTGCATTAAATAAAGAGATCTAGGTGTAGCGGAGGTGCACGCCTTTCTTTTTTTGATTAGAGTTACTCAATGTTCGCAACTATAGGCTCTTCCTTTACGCCTTCTATTGTGGTACTGCAGCGCAACCTTAATGTTTCTACACAGAGAAAAACCCTTTTGATACCTTACATAACTGAAAAGTGCGTCAGGCATTATAATGAATTAAATGAGTATTTATTTCAAATCCAAAGTTTTTAGTCGAAATAAAAAGTTGTTAGTAAAATTGAAGTGGAATGGCATCAGTGTAAATTAATTTTAATTCTCCAAATCTTCGCAGTAACGACGTTCAAAAATAGCTTGAAAATTTCGTCTCCAAGCTGTGAAATTATATTTTCTTTAAATATTTGAAATTTACAAAGGTTTTGTAATATTGTCTATTTCAAATGTTTACGCACTCTGAAGAGGTCTTAATTTCCATGAAAAAATAATTTGTCCTCGTATCCTGTGCCGCTTCAAAACTGCAAGCGAAGACTGGAATATATGATTGGTAATGAACTGATATGTACACCCAAATTGTCAAGGCTCTTCTGTAACAAATATCCTCCAAAGTTCCGAAATAATAATCAAATTGCATAATGGTCCTATCGTCCCATTAAATTCACTAATACGTATAATCCAATAACGCTTAAATAATTATGCTTTTTGTATAATTTTTAAATGAATTAAAAATAAACATACCTACGCCTGCCACTTCATCTGCTTTTTCAATATTCAAGTTCTTAAATTTATCAATAACCTTTTTTAAATAAACATGGAAAGTATTTTCAAAATGTCTTTTTGAATAATTTAAAATATATATTCAATATCTATTTAACAGAAACATTCATTTTAAATCTGTCCGAATACAAATATGTGATTTAGATAGCATAGCACTCAAAATTTTCAAATTTCAAAAAAAAAATTTACTTGCTAATTATTTAATTTTTGTTAATTAGGATGTAATTATATATTAGTAAAATAAACTAAAAGAATAAGATTTCTGATCATATCACTCTTCCACATAATTAAGCTTCTGCCTGATAAGGCATATTCAACTGGAACCCCTTTCACAAAAGAAAATTTCAAGCTATAAAGTTACAGTATTAACCCCGAATAGCCGAAATATCGGTAAATTACTAAGCAAATAAAATACTATTGCTCGTAAATTAAGACCTTGTCATTCTAGGATAAAAAATTATTGTAGGTGGTTATAAAGTACACCCAATTTCGAAATAAAGTAGTGTTGAAAATGCCGAATATAGAATTTACACTTACATATAGAATTTAGAGTTTATCATCAACATCTGATGAAACCACTGTGTTGGCGAAACAATATTGTCATGTTTGAAATTAATTATAGTGAAGATCAGTAAACTACTTAGTTCTATTTAAATTATGTATTTAGATTTTCATTAATATAGAATTCCTTTAGTAATGAAATTCCAGGTTTTCGAGAAACCAAACGATAAGTGAAAAGCGAGCTGCATATTGATAAAAACCAGTGTTGGTTAGTATCTTCTAACGCATACAGAACTCTTGCTCATAAGAACCGACGAAGAATTAATTAAATGTTTACTAAACAGAAAATGAGGTAAAAAAATATTAATATTTCGTAACTGTTCGAAAAGATAAAACAAATTTTATAAATGAATGAGAGATTCGATACCTTGAGATAGAAATAGATAATAAAAAGCGAATTTTAATCAATTGTTCTGTTGTTACATTTGCATATAATACAGTATTATCAATAAGTACTTGAAAAGGTTTTCTAGAGATAAAATGAAGCGATTGAGTAATCAGCTTCGATTGAAACAAACTTACCGACAAGGGTTATCTTCATTTTGGAATAGAAATATCAGTAACAAACTCAGTCGTCAAACGTAAAATTGGCTTGTTTAACTTAAATTGACAATGAGGATAGAAGAAAGAATCCGCAGAGGAAGATGGTTGGACCTACTTAATAATCCCAAACAAGTTGCATCTCTTTGTAATACAGAATATGAGTTAAGCTTATTCAAACTTAAAATTGTAGCAGAAGTACACATTTTCTTTTCCATGGCACACCTTGCAACATTAAAAGCTATCTCACTCTCTAATGGATTAAAAGGCCCAACATCACGCTATGAGACTCTCAATGAAGGCTCAAATTATCTGGAGAACGCGTTTAAATTTCTCAAGGCTTACAAAGACACTCATTTTGGCGAAATTGCAGATAAAAACATACAGATTGTGGAAACGATCATGGTAGTATTAGGATTTGATCCAAGACATATATCATATGGTGGAAAAAATAAATGCTTCATAGGAGGACGACAAGACGCCCTTTATTATCAATTATTACACAGCGAATCTAACAAGGATGTGAGATTATTTTTGAAAATAGTTGAACAAGATATAGAGGGTGCTATTGAACTTTTTTTGAAATCGGTAAGTGTAAAACTGAAAATTCTTTGCCTCGAAGACTTATTAGACGCCATTAAAAACAAAGGTTACGGAAGAGTGCAGAAGTGTATTAAGAAAATGTCAATCCTTGAGGGTAATATCGATTTGAAAAATACAGATGGAGTGCCAGCATTACATTTTGCAGTGAATAAAGGAAATACTGATATCGTACAACTACTTCTAGCAAGTGGAGCGGAAGCGACTCAAACCACAGATGATGGTTTAACTCCATTGCATATTGCTGTAACTAAAAAACATGCTGGAATAGTCGAAATTTTACTTGAATATGTGGATATCAATAAACTGAAAGCTTTCATTAATGTTAACGTCAGAGGAGGTACAACAGCACTTCACATGGCAGCAAAAAACGAATCCCTAGATATTGTCAGAGCTCTACTTTCACACGGTGCAGCTTACAACGTGAAGAATGATAAAGGCTTTACACCCCTAGACTATTCGAAGAACGCAAATATCAGTGACCTATTGAAATTGATAGACGAAATGTTCCAATACGCGAAAACGTTTCAAAATGATATTTTTCTTAAATTCAAAACTGTGAAAACGGAAGAATGTGTTTCTGTTTTAAATGCAGTCGATGTTCAGAGTGGAAAAACGATGTTTCAAATTTATATGGACCAAAGTGAAAAAACAGAAGATTTTCGTGCGTGAATGTTTATCTAGACTTTCCTGTCATATAAAAATGATCATTTAATATCTGCATCTGATTACATTAACATCTTCAGGGGAACTTATGCAAAAGCCAGCTAGAGTCACTTGATATGGAAATGCAATATCATGTGCATCTAATTAAATGCGCTAAATAGTCCATTCAAAATATTCCAATCAAATGTACGGATGTGTTGTCCAAATTTAATTTTAAATATACTCCACTTCATGAGTAACCAAAGTATGCGTTGTATTTTATATTATTTAGTAAGTGAAATTTCCTCTCTATTTTATATTTAGTTTGTCAAATACAAAGTTAATTATTTATACTAAGTATATGAAATAAAAAAACTTAAGCGAATTGTATTCTGCAATATCATTCAATAAAAAATATCAACTTTACAAATGATATAATTTCCACTATTTCTATAAGTTAAGTATTTACAAATGAAATATATTTCTTTATATCCATAACAAATTATACAAGTCATTGTATATTATGTTTGGCTGAAGAACTTGAACATTGAAGCATCATTTTTACATGTAAGCAAGAACTAACTAGATTTACAATATAAATTTTACACCACTTTATAGAATATAGATAACTTTCGTGTTCATTGTTCAAAAGTTTCTGAAAAGCATTATTCCGAATTTAACTCAAGGTATTTCTTATCAATTATAGTATTTTTATTGAAAATTTTTTTTTGTAGAGAAATTCTATATAATACGAAATAATTCAGTTAGATGGCAGAATGAATAACCTATAATTCTTGTAACACTGATATACACTATTATTCCCTTAAGTGTAGTTGTATATAATACAAGTCATTAGTTTACCAAATACAACTGACCTAAAATTGGATTTATCGAATGTGAAAAGATGTTAAACATAATTTGGTATTATTGTAAGCATAACCTAGCATTAAAGTAAATAGAAGAAAATTCAATTAATCTTCTGTACTCCGATATTTTTTCAATTCGCCAACCAATCATCTATTTTTAAAATGTTTCTGCTTTCATTTACGTTTGTTAATTTTCAATATCATTGTGATAATGAAATGATTATATTCTAATTGTCCTAGGTAAGAATACTTATTATCTACCGGAAGTAGACCATGAAAATCAAGAACTCAAAAGTTTTAAGTCTACTGGTTTTTATAGTGCAACTAAAATAAACAAAAAAAATTTTTTTCAACAAAGTAAGAAAAAACATATTCCTCTGGAACGTATTTATAAAAAAATTACTTACAATACAAGTCATTGTTGAAACTAATCTAAAATTAAATTAAAAAGCGTATCTCGTTCTTATATCTTCTAACTTTTTCGACACTTCCGCAGGCGTTCTGTCCAAATCTTGCGCGATACTCTTCTGCTTGGACGGCTCAAGCGAATTATACTGCTCGCACAAATCTCCATCTATCACGTTCTTAACTGGAAAATAGTAACTCCGGAAAGAGATATGATCGCGACCACAGACCGGTGAGTTCTCGCTGCGCATGTGCATTTCCAAGTGTTGGAAGAAGTCGTGATCCTCGTGCGAAGTAAAAGGTACCAGAACGCCCACTGTTCCCGAAAGAGTTGTATAAATCAAAGACTCCCAGCCACCTGGTATGAGAGTGGCTTTCTGCAGGAACGTTACCGTCTCACCTACATGGAAGGATGCCAACGTATCGGTTTTTTGGGACGCCCCGTTCAAAAGGCCCCTATCCCAGAGCGCTTTGTGACCGGTCGGATCTTCCTCTACGTCATCACTTACGTTTGGTGGTAACCTAACACATTAGAATTCAATTTGAGGTTAATTATAAATGATTAACTCCATATTCTCACATGAGTAGTACTTTAATTAATTGTTTGTGTAATATTTAAATTGATCTTATTAGAAATATACTGTTTTGTTATTGCTATTGAGCGATACCTTGGTTTTGTTATTTTGTCCTAGTAAATTAAGTTGAAATGAAATTTGTCGTTGATCAGACATGATCAGATCGAAATTGTAATTTAAAATAAAAAATATTAAAAAAAATGTAAAAACGAATCACTTCTCACTCGTGAAAGAATTCAATTTATAATTTGTATTTTTGATAGAATTACAATTTCAACCTATAATATTGTATACTCTTGATAATAGGTTAACCATCCGAAACATATGTAAAGTTTTTAATATATTCAGTGAAACTTAAGTAAAGTGTGTTAATTTTTAATTTTATGGTTTTTAACATAATGTTTCGCCAAAAGATAAGCGAAACCACCGTGTCATTTATATTATTATTATTCAATCAAATTATCTATTATGAACCCACCTTAGAATTGCGATGTTGCCAAACTTATCAGCTGCAGCCACCGTGTCGTAGTCTAGTATCGACGTACACGTAATCCATCTAGGATGCGTGTCGTCTGCGAATATGATCAGCTGATTCTCTAGCCGTTTGTACCGCACCATGAGAACGGACTCTTGCACATCCGAAACAAATATTCGCTTGCCCATTGCCTGTATGTTGACTATCAGATTGGGAATGTGTTTGTTCTCGCACTTTCGCAGTAATTTCTTCTTTCCCATGTCGTATAGTCTAAGCATGCGTCCGACGCCGGCAAGTAATCGGCCATTATACGAACATAAAGCCATAGGTACCTGAAAAATAACACCGTTAAAAACTAAACATCCATAAATTCTGTAGAGAATTATATTACAATAATAAATTATCATTTTTAGAACTTTTGTCATTCTGAAAGTTAGTTCAAATTAGGATAGAAGATGCTCAATATAATTCAATAAAAAATGAATGTATAAAATATGAATTTTGACTCTGAACTTCTGAAACTGAAGTTTGGGCACATATTCCACTTTTATATCTAGTAGAATGAATATAAATAATTATAACCAATAGGGCATTTGACTGCAATAAAAATATAGATCAAAATGTTCTTAGGTTGATAGTAAATGTTATTTTAAACCAATATAGTCATTACATCCTTTTGAAATATATATATGATTTTTTAAAGAAATCAATAATAAAATAATGAAAATTTCATATTTGATCACGTGATTGAAAACGCACTGGAATGGCTAAATCGCGAGTGACGTCACCGTGCAGGAAAAAAGCCAACTGCTAAAAAAGATGTCTGATGTCTTTGTATGTGTGTGTTTGAGTGTTTATTTCCTCGTTTTATTGGCTATTTTATTTGTTAGAGACAAAACAGAGAAATTATTTTGAATAATTCTATGGTGCCCGGTATAAAGGGCTTATGTCAAAAACCCCAATTTTTATTAATAAGTTGTCTTAAGCCTTTCATACCAGACCCAATGTTAAAAATTTGACTTAACACCTTTGAACCAACATACATAATCTAATTCAATGAACAAGTAGACTTAAGCCCTTTATATCGTTCGTAAGAGCTCGATTTTCTGTAAATTTTACAACATAAAAAAAACACATATTTTGACATAAGCCCTTTATACCGGGCACCATAGAATTATATATATATATATATATATATATATATATATATATATATATATATATATATATATATATATATATATATATATATATATATTATAAGGTACGATGGAGAGCAATTTTTTTCAAAGCTGATAGCAGAAATCTCCCAAGAATAGACGCTACTATGGTTGGGCAATTTTTCAAAAAAATCCTGATTTTTATGCTTCAGAATTAAAGAATGTAAAAACAGCACAGTAAGTATTACTCTATATATTATAAATTATACTCTTTATGAATGAATGTTTTAGAAAATGCCAAAAAAAGTTTACTTAATATCACAAACATTTTAGGTTATTCGATAAATGACAATTCAATACTAACAAGCGTTAGTTGAAAATAAATGTAAAATAGATAATGAAGCATGAAAATTAATATACCTATACATTTTTGAGTTTATTCATTTACCAATTTGCGAACCAAAATCATAATAAATTCAAACAAGTGCAGTACTACTTGACTACATTAAACATGTAAGAAATATACTATGGTTGGTTTCCTTGCTTTTACAGGTCCTCTAGAGAAACTTACGGAGACAAAATGGGGATGTGCCCCGAACACAAAATGCGAACAAAAAGTTATTCTGTAACCCTTGTGGTAAATGAAAATAATAGATGTATTAGTACATTGTGACACTACGCACCATTTATAAGACACTTTATCGCAGTAAAGTTATGAAATCGTCAACAATCACTAAATTTAATAGTCGACAGTCGTATTACAATGTGACGGTTACTGTGTTTATTGCATCGTGACGTCACCACATTAAGTAACCTGTATAGCAGTGTTTTGCCGGGTTTCTTATTCTCTCAATCTTTCTCTGTCATTTTCATAAAAATTAGAAAAATTAAAGAGAACTAATCAAATGGGAAATATGCATCAGCTATAACGAATAATTTGAGATATTTTTGTGGAAACAGTCAAATACCCTATTATTGAAGATCACTAATAAACTTTGCCGGTACTTGATGAAGATTTAACAACATAATTTGAATAATACTAAATAGTTTGTAATTTTCACTATACCTCAATCAAACATGACAATATTGTTTCGCCAACACAGTGACTTCATCAGATGTAGATGATAAACTGATGTTATGTCTATGTATGATGTGATGTTATATAATCTGATAAGATGATGTTCAACATCTACATCTGATGGAGCCACTGTGTTGTCGAAACAATATTGTCATGTTTCATAGTGAATATTACAAACTACTTAGTTTTATCCAAATTAAATTATTGTAGACGTCAGGCGGGAATTGGACGGGTACTTTTGGGGACATCTAGAACTAATAGTGAATTCAAATTATATCTAAATAATAAAGTTGATTGATTGTTCGCTCACCTCTTGGTGAAACATGGGGTGTTACCCCATTTTCAAAAGCTAGATTGAAATCTGAAGAACAGTCTAGCTTTTGAAATTGTGAAACACTTGAAACAATTGTCAAGCATCAATTTAATGAAAATTTTTTTTTTAACCAATCAAGTGCTATTTATTCAATATATCTAAATAATATCTTCAGAAGTTAACAGTAATAAAACAATTACCTCATCTACTGGCGTCCTGTGCACCAATTCCAAATCTCTTCCCATGGTATTCACTTTGTATGTATCCAAGAAACCGGAACTGCACTGCCTGGGATTCAACTGAAAGTCTTTGGCCACGCCTACTATGAGGAACCATTGGTCTTCGGGTTGTCCATGGAACTTGACGAGACATAACGACATCGCCGCCTCGTTCTGCTCCAGTCTTATGAGTTTGTAGGACGTGCCGTGTACAGGATCCATGATTCTAATGGTTGAAGCCCACATACCTAAAGAATATAAATTCTGTAAATAGTCTTTGATTTATTTGTAAAAACTAGAGCAAACAATGTTTAACATAGGTAACAATGTTTAACATATACAACATTGATAAGTTTGACATAGGTAACTGTATAATAATATTTCAAAGAAAGAAGTGTGCAGTACAGAAACTATCTACAGAAATTTTTGAATATACACGAATGAATCAAAATGAATGCATATAAATGCATACTTAGCTGCCTTGTGCTTCTATCGAGTGTAGGCATTGATTTCAATATTTTCAACAATTAAACCTTGAAGGATAATGGAGGCATCTCATTGTACATGTTTACACAACCAGCTTTGATATGATATTTTTTTGATAAATTTGAAACAATTTTTATTTTAAGAGCACCTTGGAAAATTGAACAATCTGTTAAATAGGGTTTTAAATCAACAAAAAAATATTCGTTCATAGTTTTTTCTCTTAAATTATGTTGTCACAACATATTTAAAAAAGAATATGATAACACTATTATTGCCCTATTACTCAACTGTTTCAATGAACTTAAGGTCATTGAAAAGATATTATAAATATTATTTTTTTTAATGTGTTATACAATTTTTGATATTTGTTAAATGCTTGAAACCTGTTCATTATCCACATTTTACAGAAAACTCAAGACAAGTGTTGAACTTAGTGAATTACAATTTTGAATCGAGTGTTAAGCGAGAAGTCAAAATTCTTTTTCACATGAATTAAGTTCGCATTATTTTTCATCTTACCATGGCCAGCCTTAGGCGCAGAAAAAATGCTTTCGGGCAGATCCTCATTCAAAAATGCGTCCGCCATTTCCTTCGCCAAATCTTGCTCGTCATCACCAGCGGCTTCCCTCATTTCCTCGGCCATCTGTAGTCGTCTCTGCTTCTTCGTTTCCTCCGTATACGCGTTGTGTTCGGTCTCGATGACGAAGAGATTATTAGACTCTGCGTGAATGATGAATTTTCTTGGAGTGTACTCCAAAGGGAAGGACACCTGATTGAACACTGCCCCCAGTTTCTCGAGTGCCAAAATACGCAAGGTGTTCGTGGAAATAGCGACAATACCTGCCGCATAAAATTTTTAAATTATTACATGACAATTGAAAACATATTTATAGCATAGTGTATAGTGATTTTTTTTGATCCTACCCAATAATTGAGACTTTTTTCAACTAGACATTCTTCAATACACTCTAATGAGTGAAATGAAAGTGCTACTCTGAATATTAACTTCATGTTAATATTTAAAAAACCTGAATTATTCAATCTATTAATATATGTAGGATTAATATTGATTGTCTTATTTATGAATGGATAAATTGAAGAATTCTGGTCTTCTTACCTAATAATAGGTAAAAATTATTTTATTAGAAATTGATAGCAATAAAATTTATGTTAATAAAATACATTTTTAATTGACAACAATCGCAGATCAACACAAATTGAATTCCTTAAACTTGAGTTATTTGTATATGTCGATTCCATCTTCAGGTTCGTACACCTTGAACTTGGCTACGCCGTTCTGAGGAGAGCCAATAAGCTCGAAACACGTGTCAACGGCTGCTTCCAATTGAATTGCGGGCTATACCAAGAATTACATTTTTGTCGTATATATATATATATATATATATATATATATATATATATATATATATATATATATATATATATATATATATATATATATATATATATATATATATATATATATATATATATAATTGAAAATTATAATATATAATATTATAATTGAATATTGTTCTATCATTCAGTTAGTATTTGGAAAAGCAGTGATATTCGAAAATATATGTGAAAATTATCAATATTTATAATTGACTTAAATTAGAATTATGAATTGAATGAAATTCTTTGACTGAAGTTTGAAATTCATCTTGATTTAGATTTGGAAGCAATTTTAATATTGAATTTATATATAACAATTTTTAAATGAAATAAGACAAAGGTAAACATTTTTCTAATGTTCTCATTTCAGAAAAAAGGGAGAAAGTCTACTGTTTATAATCGTAATTGCAATTTCGAATTTAAAATAATTAAATACCAAAATTATTATTCAAAACTACTTTGATGAAGTAAAAATTTCCTTCACCAAAATTAGCATGGAATGAAAAATTCTTTATGAACCATATATAGTATATTATACCATATATATAGAATATATGAATCGAAATGTTGGAATTACCTTCTGGGCATTGTTCCGAACTGAATCCTGAAGCATACTCCAAACTTTCATAGGAGAGAGGTGTTAAGTAAAATCTGCTTTGGTAGTAGTAACTGAGCCATGATCTACTACTCATTGCTAACAGCGCTTCGGACTGCTGCATTCTTATTCTGAATAGTTTTACTGGTCTCGAACCCAAATACCTAGTTCGAGTATCTGTGAGATCACCTGATAACAAAAACAAATATTAAACATTTTTTATTCAATTTCTTAGAACCATCAAATAAACTCTCAACTAATTGAGGTCTAGATATCTAGATAATCTAGATTAATTAATAGTATAATCCAAATATAATTAATAGATAGTGCTTAGATATAAAAGGATCAGGAAGCAGTCCACACAAATGTCAACGAGAACGAACCTATCACTTTCGAGTGCGCTTCGACAAATTATTGTACTTGTTGAATGGAAATATGATACAATTGTTGCATCCTTATTAGGAATCATCAGTCATATTCAATCAATCAATCAAGAATCGATGCCTTTCAAAACAACCCCAGATTCTATATCCAAATGAGAACATTAGTTCGTGAATTAATCACTTGAGCTCCCTCTTTTTATCATTTCTTTGCACAAAAAAATTTCATTTCCTTATATATATATATATATATATATATATATATATATATATATATATATATATATATATATATATATATATATATATATATATATAAGGAAAAATTTTTTTGTGCTTATGGCACTGAATGAAATATTTAAGAAATATTTATGGTGCGACTGACGAGTTCCTAGCAGAACGAAACATATATGTCTTGCACTTCCATCAGGTGTGGCATCGATTTCAATATTTCTCTAACATTTATCCCTTGAAGGAATATAATAATGGAGGCATAACATCGTACACGTTCACACATCTAGCTCTACTATAACATTCTCTTGATTAATTTGATTTTTTCGAATGAATGTTCTAGTGTTCATTTTATATATATATATATATATATATATATATATATATATATATATATATATATATATATATATATATATATATATATATATACATCTTATATCTTATAATACAATATCATTACCAGTTATAGGATCCAATACCGTCCTTAACAAAGCACCATTCTGTAATCCAATGTTTAAGTAAAGACTGCTGGTGGTGCTAGCAGCCGCTGCGTTGTCGGGATCCCTTTCCGTACAACCCATTTGCACGATGCACAACGACTCCGCGCATACTGGCAAGGCTTCCATGGATCTTGGCGCGAGGCCGTCGTTAGGATCGAGGGATATTATACGTACCGTGCTGTCAGACAAACCGACCGCCAAGAAGCGAGAACGCTGCTCTCCTTGGGGCACCGAACCTAGCGCCATACAGAGTACGTCGGAGTCCATACGCCTCCTAGGAATACATCGAATGAAATATAGCAACTAGGCAGGTCGATACAATTTTGAAACTGTTTGCTATTTAGTAATGATCATTTCAAGAAATATTTTTATATTTACATATAAAACACGCAAAGCTTAATATTCACCTTTCCTTATACTCGTGGAGTTGCCCAGATGGATCCATCTCAAAATACGCTAATTCTCCACCAGATAGCGCTATAACTACTTGTCTCTGATTGACAGCACATTTTACTATTGTTTTCTTTCCTGGTGCTTTCCATTCGTTAACACGTTTATCAGCACAGATATGTCTTATTCCATCAGGATATACCTAAAACATACACCACCCCATAATTAAATCAGATAAGTTAATTTTTTATATTATATAACACAAACATTTTGAGAAATACTTCTACATTTTGTCATTATCACTTTACCAAGACGTCCGTTAGTATACTCACTTGCACCAGAGCATCGTCACTCAGGGCTGAACATGACAAGGTTGGCGTTGTTCCTAAGAAACCGCTGTCAGTCACTTCTTCCACCGTTTCACCAATGCTCAATACTAGCGTGGCATTGCCGAAAGACACGATAATGTAAGCGTCGAACTCGTCGTCGCTTCTCTTCTTCACCGTCCACACGGCATTCGGATTGCCAGGAAGCTCGGACACCGCCATCTCGGAAACTTCTAGACCGTGTCTGAGGACACGCAAGGAGGACCTGGGGCCCCTGCCGCACATCATATATAATTGCGGCGTGTCTTCACCGGCCAAATCTGCGACGCGGCTCGACAAGATGGGCGATAGCGATTCCATTTCGTCAACGAGAACGAGATTCCTAAGGGCTCTTGGTGCAAAGAAGAATGTGTCACCTGTGTAGTCAAATAAATATGAGAAAATATTCTTTTAATTATATAGAGAATGGTTAACTTTGTAATATTTACGATTAATTCATGACTACAGAATGAATGTAATAAATGTATCATGATAAATAAAATAAATAAATTGAAAATTAAACACAAAAAAAGAGATCAGCTAACTATTCCTATTTTTTGTTAAGATTGGCCACTGCAAATTAAAATAAATGATAATAAATACCCTTAGAATTTACTAAGGGGGATATTATTAATTGCTACATTGCCAAACCTATTCTTAACTTTTTATCACTTATATTTCCTTATCACTTGTTGGAAATAAGTATAAACCAAATAAGATGTTTATGTATTGAATCTTAAAAAATAATCAAAACCTTTTATACTTAATCACTTTTGTTTTGATAATTGTCTGGATTATCTAACCTTCTTCTAGAGGCATTGCTGAACTGAACTCCAATTCATCATCATCATCTCCAAGATGTGCTATCTGATACAAATAGTGATTTCCAAATTCTGAAGCGACAAACAAAAAGCCGGTTTTGAGCACGCACATCGCTGTTGCAACTGGAACGGTATCAAAATATTTTAACTTAATTTCCGTAACCATATCATCTTCTGTTTCTAGGGTTATCTTGAAAATATCTCCTTGCTCTGTTTGTGCAAGGAAAAAGAACATCGATTTTGTTTTGTGCGTAGCAGAACATACAAAAATCATTCCTAAAAAAGTTTTTGTGTAAAATTATGGGCTTAATCTTTTATGCACAGCATATTATTTTTCTATAACAAACATGATTCTGCAAAAATGATTGCACACATGACCAAATTCAGATTCCAAAAGGTTCTACATGAAAAGTTACAAAAAAATCTCCTAAATAGTTAATAATCTATTTGATTCAAAGAATATGATATGAAGTTATAATAAAACAATAACAAAGCTTCAGATGTGATGGAGTATATAACAAAAAACTACGAAGTTATGCTATTTACATCTGATTGAAGATGTAAAACTATATGGGAGTTTTTTTTCATTTAATTAATTGTATTATACCACACAGATAAACTAATGAAATCCAAAGAATTAACTATAGATAATTCAAACACTTGAATTTGATTTCCACTTTTGGATAATTGTCATAACGTGATGTTTTTTGTTTGGATAACCCACTTCTTCAACAGCTAGCAGAATATGATTTCATGTTCTGATTGAAATCATATTCTATTAGCACCTCAAGAAGTCTGATATCCCAATAAAATGCGTCACTTTATGACAATGAAAGTGTAAATCAAAATCAAGTGTTTGAATTATCTATAGTTATTATAATAGATTTGACCAAGTAAATGCCAATACTATCCAATATTCCAAACAATTATATATGTATTGATTTATAGAGTTTCATTCTAAAGATAAATAAAAATTCAAAGAAAAAAGATAAAAAATATATTGCATATGTAATGAGCTCAATTTTTTCAAAGTTGTTGGAAATTTTAGTTTTAGAACATTATTGGGAAACAATTATATTTAGAAGTAATTTGGCTTACCAGAAATACAAGAACCTATTCATTATGTATTAAATTGTATTAATGTACTCAACCCTAGTAACTTATCTTAGTAAACTTACCCCTTTCTGGATCATCAAGATCGTTTCTTCTTCTAGGAATTGGGCAACGAATATCATGCTGATCTCCTAAGTTTTTGTAAGTTAAATAATTTTCAGAGCAAATGAGTACTCCAGAGGGCCCATCATAGCCACCAGGCACAGTAACAAGAAAATTAGCATGCTCTTCAAGAGGCTCAGAATACTTTCTTACCACATGATTAGTTCCAAGATGCAGCTCATAAAAAGTTAATGTCTGTTGTGTTTTTTGAGCTGCCTCACCTGTAGGATCTGTGTCAGCGTCCTCATAATCTATTTCTAAGCATGCAAATGTAGGATTATCATAGCCTACATCAACTCCAACCATGTGATATACTAATGTGTTACTTTTATGTGCCTCCAACGGTGATGAAATTGTTAATCTGGCTTGGGCATCTCTATTCAAAATATAAGCTAATTTTTGCTTTTCAACTGCTCCAATCATCACAGCTCGGCCTCTTGGATCTGTAGCTAAGTATTGACCAGGAACAATTCTTCTTACACCTGACTTACCAAATGTTTCTTGATGTACCTTTTCAAATATGTTCTTTTGGGGCATATATTCTAATATGACAACTCTACCAGAGTCTGAACCAATAACAACATAATCCTTAGTGCCTCCAGTTAACCTGAATGGCATTAATGATCTAATAACACCAAAAACTTCCGTTGATAATACGGTATGAACTTTGCCAGTGTTAGGATCAGGTCTCAATACTTCTAAAGATTTACCTCGTGATATAACAATTTCTTGAACTTTTGTACCAGAAAAATTTCCATGTATAGCATGGGTGATAGCCGTAGCCTTTTGTAATGTTAAATTATACAAATGCATCTTGAGGAGTCAAGCAACTAACACTTATTTATTTTTCTTATATGATTTTTCAATTGCTATATTTTACCACTTATAAGATATATTTTTTCTCAATACGAATGTAGAGAATTGATATCAATATACTCAGCAGAAACTAAGATTTATCAAACATATCAAAATAAGCATATTTAAAAATATTTGAGCTCAGTATCAATATTTCTATAAAATATTGAGGTTACTTTTAAGCCGTACGCCGCACAGAATATGCTTAATAAGAAAGACACAGAAAATACTTTAATTCTTTAATAATAATAATGAAATTTATTTAGCAATTTGCTATTTACAAAACTATATTATCATCACATTGTATCTTATTTTAATATTTACCTAATATATTGTTGTTACAAATAATAAAATTAACATACAAATTAAATATTTTATACAGTCATTATACCACTCATTAGATGCCATATATTTAACATATATCAATCTTTCTTTTGATAATGTCGCTTTATTTTACTGTTGAATTCTGCCATTTTTCTGCACACTTTAAAGTTGTTAGGTAATTTATTATAAATATTCACAGCCTTGAAGAATACAGAATTTTGAGTACTTTTTTTATTTTTATGGTCTAATATAAAATTTTCTCTATTTCTTGTATTATGGTCGTGGATGTCTTTGAAATAACTCAACATATTTATGCAATAATCTGGAAGTAACTTCAAACGGATCTTATGAATAAATTTCAGGCTGTTAATTTCTAGGTAGGACGCTATGTCTACCCAGTTCAGTCTTGTTAACATGGTTTGTATACTCGTATACCTGTCACATCCAAGTATGATCCTCATAGCTCGGTTTTGTAATATCTGCAATCGGTTCACATCAGATTTATTGGCCAAATAGAGGATTGTACTGGCATAATTAAAATGCGGTAATATTATAGTATTATACACTGTTTGTTTAGTCCACTGGGATAAAAATCTACTACATCTGCTCAAGAATCCAATTTTTTTGATATTTTCCTGCATACATAATTTATATTTTCCTTTAACTCTAGCCTACTGTCCAACATAACTCCCAAATATTTGATCGAACTAACTATCTCTATTTTTTCTCCATCTAAAGTCACATTTATTGCATTTCCTATAAGTGGTTTTTTCTCAACTACCATTATTTTTGTTTTTGAGGCATTCAGTTTCAATTTATTTATCTTCAGCCATTCTACTATTAGATTTAGGTCATCTTGTAGTTTATCGACTATATCAAGAGAGCATCCTGTAATAAATAAAACGGTATCATCTGCGAATAGATGATATCCACAATATTTTAAACATAAAATATTTTAATTATCAAATATTATTATTATTTGATTATCATTAATAATCAAAGTTTACTTTAAATTTAACAATAAATTTTATCATCAACTAGATGGTCTACCGATGAGTTCTCCTCTATCGCCTCTATTCAGTGAAATCTTTATGGATCATCTAGATTCCAAGCCTTTTTCTTCGAAAAAGAAGTTGATTGAAAATGTTTTCTTTTGGAAAAGATATGAAGACCATATCTTTTTTATCTGGACATGTACGTATAGACAATTGCAGCAATTTTTACAAGTTTTAAATTCCCTTTACCGCTCTATTCAGTTCACGGAAATGGAAAATGCAACACATCATTTATGCTTTCTATATTCAGGAATAATCATATCAAATAACAATTTGTCATTTAACATATATAGAAAACCAACATGCACGGATACTCTTATTAGTTCCTGCAGCGCTAAGTCTTACAAAATTAAACTCAGTGCTTTCCGTACTTTCATCCACCGTTTACTTTCAATTCCACTTTCCCGAAAAAATTACAGTGAGGAAATTTCAATAATTAAGTAATTAGCAAAGAATAACGGTTACTCTGAATCGATGATTGACAAATTAATAATTGAAAAGCACCATACACGACTAATGAAATAAATTTTTCCATTTACAAATGCAGAAGATGATAATATTGAAAAAAACTCTATAGTATTAATCACATAACAAATCTCACGGATAAAATCGAAAACAGATTGGGGAAGCATAATATTAAAACTATTAGCTATTTCTATTAGAAGAAATTTGGGTTAATTTCAGTTAATAATAAAGAGAAACATGCTACAAAAGATAAAATTGGAGTATAGTGCTGATTGTGACGCATACTACACAGTCCAAGCTGGACGAAGCATCGAAACCAAAATAAAAGAACATGAATTCTCCATATTGAATAACAAAAATTCTACTGGACTTTCAACACATTTTATTCATAATAACCTTTTCATAAATTTAAACTCATCGAGATTGCTACACCCACAGATGAAGCATAAAACTCTAAGTTTTAAATTTAAGACTTTCTTTGTTATTTGGTAATTCTTAGATTTAATACTTCTACCTGTATATTGACCTGTCCCTGTACTTCTTACAGTATTTATTATAAATTTTGTGAAAGAACCAAGTGTTTTTATTTAATAGATTCTATTAAGATTGAGTTTTCAATTAAATGAGTAATTTCTGTTAATCATCTTCAGAGAAAGTTTCTTAGCTTTTAAATTATTTAAAATTTATTCAACACCAATTAATTATAATTAATCAGTAACTTCAATACATTTTGATAGCTGCTGTCATCAATTCTAAAATATGATTATGTACGAGTTCTGTTATAAGGTTGGAAACAAATTTTATTGAATTTGCATTTCCTTATTTTCATGCTTGGAACAAGCCCATAAAATTCAATTCAAATTCAGCATTTAAGAAAAAAATTCTGTGATTTTAACCTTTTCTCTTAAGTTATAAGTTTTATATATAGGGAAGGTTTATTCAAGAAAAATGATTATTTATGAATTATGTGTACTTTTTCGAATAATGCCGAAGGTAATGCTTTTCATTGAGGTATACCTTTATTGCAAATAAAATAGACTCTAATTCGAATTGTTTCAGACTGAATTGGTATCGAGTATTAAACGAACTGCCAATCTCATTTACAGTAAAGGAGGTATTCTTAGAAAACTAGATAATTTAGGTACAAGGAATACTCCTTTTAAAATAAGTTCTCATGGTTTAGTACATCGTCAAGCAAGGTAACTTTTCATATAATTTCCTACCGTTTTCAGTAATAGACTACTTTATATTGTAGCTATTTTGTGTATGAAATGAATGTACCTCCTACAACTTTAGCTGATATAAATGAAGAATTGGGTCGTGATGTTGACGTGATTCGACGAAAAATTTTTAAGAAAAATACATATAATGAAGTTGAAGAATGCACTCTTCATGAAGAAATGCAACCAGTTCCCTATAGGAAAAATGTACAAGAACTACTGGAAAAATCAAAGAAATTACATAAACCTAAATTTCAATATGGTAATGGCTTGGATTATTATCCATTTCAAAAATAATTTGCTTAAGTTTGCTGATGAATACTTTAATTACAGTATGATTAGTAGTATTTTTAATGATTTTTCACATCAAAATAGTAGATAACTCGAGATTTTTATGTAGCAGTGAAAATAATTGTTTACTATACACAAAAAAAAGTCAATAATTGTAAATAATTACACAAATTCTAAATGTTTTGTTACCTATTACCTAAACTAGATTTCATTACAACTAATTTAATAATTTAAGAAGTGTCATTTGCTAATTCTGATAATTTGAACCATACATAATACAATAAATACAACAATAAGCTTTGAGAAGAGATATATTTATCTCAATATATACAAAACATTTGGTACATAAAAATATATTGTTTTATACAACATAAAGAAACAATTATTTCTAAAGGAGTCTGCAAATGTTGTCACAAACAAGTATAACATGGTGAAAATTGTATCAGGTAAACCACGAACACACAACTTGATACATTTGTCACAATAATACATTTAATCTGAAAAAATTACAGTTATGTGATTGAACTACTGAATTTAAATACTGTCCAAATCCAACTGTATTTGAAATGTGATGCAATTAGGAACTAAAATATTTGTACTTAATGAAAAATCTTCTGAATTACTCTATTGCAAGGCAGAAAAAATAATATTCTTTAAGGTAAGGGCGGATGTTCCTCTTATATAACTATATAATGTTTATATAAAGGAAAAATAATATCAGTTCTTTAATTTACTGGATGCTCTTGCCATTTTATGTGAAATATAAGACTTGAAACCAAATAATCAGGAAAAATTTTATGAAAAATGGATCTTTGTGTTTAAAACTTTGCAAGACTTCATAATTTAACAGATTTACTTAATAATTGTTTGGCACTGTTAAACAAAGTGAAAAGTGTTTTGGATTGTTAGGATGTGGTTATCTGAGCAACTTTCAGACACTGCTAACTGGATAAAATATTGTGTGTTTGGAGTACTGACTGATTAGAGGTAGATATAAACTCTAGGATTCTGCTTTGTCGATATGTTAAATTTGTTATTGTCTCAGTTTGTAGTAGCAAGCAGTTTAGTTAGGAAATTACCAGTCTTCGCTCCGCCCTAGTTTCTAGCGCCCTTTAAATTAATTCAGGAGGGCAGAGCTATTGCAGCAAAATAACCAAACACCAGTAGTACCAAAGATAAACGACAAGTCATAAAATAGATTCGTTAATGAACACTGAAACCGACATTCAGTTCAGATATTATCGAGAAAATGCTTTTAAATGTTAAATCGAAATTGTCAGGGTATAGTGAAAATAAACATTGCAACAAGTATTTGCGTGTTTGCTTTTTTTACCGAAACTTTCGTATAAGTTCGACGAAGTGTATGTGATTCGAATAACCGCATGCTTTAATTTGAATTATAGTAAAATTTAATACACAATATACGCAACGTTATGTTGAACTGCGAAAGTAGTATTGTGAAAAATTTGAGACATAGAGATAATCATGATAACCGTTCGATAAAAAAGCCACCGATTACGAAATTGATTGGAACTTACAAATAGGACCTTACAAGGTTTTCTAGCTTAACCTAGGTCGTTTGCGGAATCAGTATTTCATTGACATTGAAGTTTTAAAGACAGACAATTAACAGGTAAATCTGTTATTTTATTTAACATGCTAATTCTTTAAATTAAATATTCAAACATGCTCCACAATAGAGTTGCATAAAAATAAAAGAAAGGCCGTTCTCTTTAATGATTTTTTTTATGCCTTGGAACTTATATTTCATTCTGATTAAAGAAGTCAAACACTGAAATATAATCCATTTCACTCGGCATTCGGAATGAATTTAATACATACCTGATCTTATAAAAAAAAATTGAAGACAATAATTTTCAGATATAAATTACAAGTAGAAGTCTGTATTAAAAAAAAATAAAGAAATATGTTGTTTAAGCTTGAGCTTCTTTTGAACATCATTTGACAATTGTCAACTATTATTTAAAGAATGTAAGCATAAATAATAATAAAGTAAATATTTTTTGGTAAAAATATGAAGAGCACAAGCTTAATCCGTTTCCAGATGATTCAATATCATTGATTTCAGAAAATTATCTTCAATCTTTAAATAGGTATTTTCGAATATTTGATGGAATTTCATAAAAATGTGTACTTCAGTTTCACATTCAGCATAAAGTGTTGGTTGTAAAAGTGAAATTTAAGGCAAAAGTTTCTTCCAATGAGCATCCAAAATGAATTTTTGTAACTTGAGACAATTAGATAAAATAAACTAGAGATTTATGCTCCTTATTTCGTAATACAACTTTGCAGGTAGTGTAATGAAAAATAATTTAATAGAAAATAATGCAAAATAACTAGTACTACTAGTACTAGATGGATCTTAAGTGATTTTCGAATCGAATAATCTGAGAACTCTAATAATACTATAACTTGAACACAGGATTACATTACTAAAGTAAATAAGTAATAAGTGAACGGAATTTTAGGATTATTACTTAACTACCTCTACACCTTTAGCGTATTAAACAATATTAATTCGTTTACACGTATTAGATATTTAATACTGAATCAATTGACCTATTGACCACTTATACCTTTTGTGGGATCTAATAACTTCAGAAAGTGCATGCAACATTCAATTCATTCAAAACAATTACTGCAAGTAATACATTTGGTTTTAATTTTGTCGATAATAGCTGCCCGTATCGGTTTTAGTCCACATCGTAGACAATAAATAAAAATAAAAGGTCAATAAGCAAAGATTTTACATGATTAAAACACCATGCAATAATCAACTACATCATCATTGTGCACTGAAATTACTTGAAAATCAACCCCGATGTTTTTCTGAATGACATCAAATTAAACAAATTTATTTGCAGTAACTTCAAAATATTTCCATTTTACTTTTTTCGGTATCTCGCTTTTTTAAACCCTTTCCCAAACCAACCAGCCTGTACTTTACTCTTATCATTCTGATTCTTATTCTCATCCTTTGAATCCACCAGATCCTCTTCTTCTGTCGAATAATCACAACGCACACATACGTTGACCTTGTCTTTATGTTCAATCTTACTGAATCTTACTTCCTGCTTGACGAACACTGGCTCAGTCGACTGGTAAAACAAGCAATCAAATGACTTCTGGTTATCATAACAAAACTTGCAAGTCGGTTGTCTAATTTCAAGCTTTTCGTCTACATTTACTTCTTCATTGATATACGGGACTGGGTTTATAATACTGTGCAGACCGGAATACAACCAACTAGAGTGATAAGGATAAGAGTAATAATAATAATCGGACATACTTTTGTAGAGATCATCTCGAAAATACTTATTATAATGTACAAACGGATCGAATATGGCGCTGTTGAACAGACGATTCTGCTGGGAAACTTGAGAATCCAGAGTAGTTGAACTGGCTTGAATATATGAATTGTTTAAAATACTATCAATTGAAAAACGACTACGGAAAGGGGAAACGGCAATCTGCGGAAGACGTTGTGTGGTTTGGGCGTCTTCGATGGATTTATACCTATTGCAAATATTATCACAGAAGTCAGACTTGGCGGCCGGGATTGAATTATCGCTGAGATCAATTTTATACGTACAGTCTTTGTCACTAGAATTTTGTACTTGAGGTGTTTTGTATATCTCTGATTTTGTATCTTCCTTTTTATATTTGAAGCAGTTCTTGAGATATGGTTGCGTAGTGGTGTGCATTTCAAGTTCGCACAGCCTACTGCAATGGAAATAAATGGGATCTCTCGAACAATCATGCTGGAGCTATACCTGCAAATTATGTAGGTTTTCAAAATGATGAAATTAATAAGAATTCTTCTAAAGGACAATTTGCCTTCAAAAAGGGGTTTTTTTAGGATAAATCCTCATTAAAAAAATAGCTTTCAGTCATTCTTGGTCCTCAAAAAAATAAAATTAATAAGTATGGTGCTTTTTAATAAAAATGTTCAATAATTTTGTTTTCTAGATTTTTGTAATAATTATCATGGAAGAGATTTACTAAACAATTCTCATATTGATCTGTATGCTGTTAGTATTAATTATATAGTTTTACAACAGATGGACCTACATTTCAGTTAATAACATCTTAATTTTCCATTTATTATATAACTTCTGACAGTTTGAAATGTTTGTAGTATATTATAAGATAAATTAATTTAACTCCATTAAATTCGGTAAAGTTGTAGTTAAATTCTATGTATTCTCCTTTTGAAATTAGTTGTGAATATGTTTTGTGAGATTTTAAGATTCTGTTTAATATCACACATATGATATTAATATCTATGATATATATAATATGAAAATGAATAAAGATAGATTTTTACCTAAGCAATCCATGACTTTTTTCATAACTTCATCACACTTTCCATTAATTTCCACATTTGCACACTCATCTTTAGGGGTCCACTGGAGATTGACAATATATAAATTAGGTCTCTTCTTAACAGGCTTATCCATCTGCCACAACCATGGATATTTTTTCAATACCTTTAGACTGGATGCTAAACAAAGAATTGTTGTTGCATTTTTACATGCTCCTTTCCAATTTAGAGGCCACTGCAGAGTACCTCTTTCTCCAAAATGCACTATTGTGTCTACTAATGGCCCATTGCACATGTAACACTTTCGGAAAGTTTTGTGGAAATATCTTGAAGTGTTTTCTGTAACGTCAAAGGGTCTCCAATATTCTTTATGAGGTTTGCAATTTTTACATACTTCTAGATACATATTACCATGCAATTCTCATAAAACAGCCTTAAGCAAACCAGATCTCAAATGTAGACCATCACAATTTTGGGAAACAACATACTTCAAAATATTCCTCTTATACAATTCATACAATGCCATATATGTGTAAGTAGGTTCAGCTAGGGTAAGATCATGATTCCTAAATTATTAATAATACTTATATATTTCGTAGATTATGTGATCAATCTTGAAGAATGATGAAATGTATGTGAAGCAAATTTTCCAATATCTCACCCGATATTTTTTCCTTGCTGCAGGCGAGTCCAAATACCATTTGCGCCTCTAAAATCTGGCATCTTAGCAGATGTGCTAATTCCAGCTCCAGTATAAACAACAAGATGCTGAGCTTGTGTAATTGCTTGAGCTAATCTTTCACATTTGACTTTAAGGATATCCTCTGGATCTTCAAATTCTTCTAATCGTTTCTTTGCATCATCCCTTCTTCTCCATCGTAATCTCACTTCTTTAACTTCTTCAGAACAGTCTTTCAGAACTTTTCCTCATCAAATGTACGGTCAGAAGAACATTTTTGTAATATTAATGCGATCTAAAATAAAAATTATAAGATTTAAGTTTCATAACTCACACCGAAAGTGTGACTCATGAAGTTGAAATTGCAATACCTTCTTCAAGGAGGCATTTTTTTGTTCTTTCGCACATATTTTCTTATACAGTATTTTATTGGCCCTGGGTAATCTATATCTTTTGAAATTAAGTTCTGTAAACTCTGGTTCATCTTTAATGTCGTCAGAAATATTCCCTACACTTTCAAATGCAACATCCATATTTTCGTTTTACCAGCTACACCAAGCATGAACATTTTTTCGTTTCACTTTTTGATATTCATATATTTCATGGGCGCGTTTCTCCAGTGAAAAGTATTTATTGTAGTCGAAGTGATAAAAAACAACTCCTTACATAAAAACATATATATGTGCCTTTAAAGTTGTGCGACGTTCTACTTAAAAACCTAATTAACTATATAAACAAACAGGAAACGAGCAAACTGATGTTCCAAAGACATTTGACAAAATCTTATCATAGATTTATTTGTGGTATTATCATAGACTGATATGAAATTAAAAATTATTTTTTGTGAATCTTGTAGAGGGAAGTTCAGAGAAGAGGCAATCCTAATAGCTCCTGCCATTCACATTCCGGAGTGTCTCCTATTCTTATTCAAAAATAGAAATATGTTTGAAGAAAATAAGAATACTACATATAACACCCGCACATTGGACATGAATTTTCCATTGCACAAGCTTGTAAAAACAGAACAAGGGCCTTTGTATAAATGTATAGAGTACTTTAATAAACTACCATCCAATATTAGAAGGGAATGAATCTCAGTACATGTAAAGTTGTAATCTATAAATATCTCCCCAAGATTGGGCCATTAATATAAATGAATTCATCAATTATTGTGAATAGAGACTTAATTTTGACCCTATTTCTGTTTCTAGTGTATGTTTTTGTGATCTTGTTCTTGTAACATGCACTCTATTTGGAAATAAAGCTTATTATTATTATTAGCATATAAACATAGCTTATAAACATATTATCATAGGGATTTAAAATAACTATTGTAATTTATAACACTTGATTAAATACAACAAAAATTAATTCAATTTACTGTTACGTTTTCCAAAACTGACCCTTTTTCAAAATTCGGATAAATTTTGAAAAATGCAGCCTTGTTTTTTGAATTATATTATTATCATTTCTCACAACTTTTTAAGAGTCTAGTTTAAATTGTCATGAAAATTTCCATAATTGAATGAATTAAACATTACAATAAACTCCTGCACGCAACATTTCCATTAAAAGAGATGTTTTTTTTCAATATCCTAAGATGTAGGTATGTATAGAAATATGAGGTGCTAATCCCTAACCATAAATCTAAGAATATTATTAAGATATGAATATTAGTAATTATATATATTCGAGCTGCTTGGCTTTCTTCAGAACGGAGGAAACACGTGCCAACGGCTGCTACCAATCTGCGGGATATGACGATAATCTTCAATTTCATTTTAATTTTCATCCGCATCAAATAATATAATATTATTTATATTTTTTCCAACGTCTCGCCTTAGAGCATCCTTTGAAGGATAAATAGTCACCTCACGGGCAAAGCAGTTTCCAAATTTCCCAATCCGGAAAGAACAAACGCGTAGCCTAAAATGTTGCGACTTCCTTCAGAGGTTGTCTATTTTTCTTAGTTTTTCTTCTTGTGTTTTTCACCTCCAGGTACCTACAACTAGAACTTAGCTACGCCGTTCTGAGGAGAACCTTTAAGCTCGAAACACGTGTCAACGGCTGCTACCAATCTGCGGGATATGCTGGTAATTTTCATTTTAACTTTCTTCGGCATCAAATAATATAATATTATTTATATATTTATATATATATATATATATATATATATATATATATATATATATATATATATATATATAATATGAAATATATATTTATATGTATAAAATACTCAGTATCTCATATTGCATCATCAGAAAGTTTATCTAACTTGTATTTTTTGATATGTTTCGGGAAAAAAAATTCCTATAACGAAAGGATTTTTAAATTTATTTCAGTTTTATGTCAAGAACTTCATCTAGAAGTTCATTTGAAAATAATCTTCGTTACAATTCAGTTAATAATTATCAATTCATCTTTGTGAAGTTTAACATGATAAACAAATAATAAAATATGTACCTTTTTCTATCCTTCATGTCCAAGTGATCCCCAGAGTCTTCCTTTGCCTGTTCCTGAGAAAAACAAAAATTTTCATTTTCATAGTTAAAGGATACATTTTAACTAAGCTTCGTTTCTCATAATTTTCTGTCTTAAAAATGAAATTTCAGCTTTAAGCTAAATTGCCATAACTGAAAAGCTATTCATCCCTAGATAACATTACTCTGGTATTTAGAACAAATGCATTTTTTAACTTTGTTTAGGAAATAAAATACTTCGAAAAACAAAGTATTCCATAAGTTTCTTGAAAAATATGAATAAAAACTTTTTGATAGTCGATTATATGTCTAATTGAATAAAAGTGGCTCCTTCACTTTATGAAAAAAAAAAATTTCAAATGAATGAATAGCTTTTGACAATTACAAATTATCTTGTGTTATAAACCGAGCTTTGAAATACTGAATCAATGTTGCATTGAGCATTGATTGAATCATTACACAGAAAAGCATTTCAAATGAAAAATCTGGACCTATGATAACAATTAGCTTTTCGTCTCATAACTCGCGTTAATGCAGAGTCCTGATTATCCGAACATCGATATCCTGACTCATTCGTCTCGTCTCGTAACTTCTAATAGACCGGGCGATAGAGGTAAGTGAATATGCAAATTGTGTGTGTCGAATTTCGCGCCCTTTTCTCTTATTCGTAAAGGATTTATTTTTAAATGTATTGAATACATAATATAAAATCATTTTAATGATTATTTCTATCATAATTTAAACTTTGTACCAATGGTGAAGGTGAGGATGGATTCTCGAATAATAAAAAAAAACGAAAATGAAAATAATACATTTTGTTTATTGATAAAAGTAATATATGAAAAACCAGAGAATTCAAGCATAAATGTACTTAAAGTAGGTAAAAAATTACTCCTTTTTATTTTGACATTCGTTATTGATGCATTTACATAATGAAATACAAAACAATTCCAATTTTTTGCAATTACAAGACATTGTGCGGCAATTTGCACTACATTTACATGGTGGAATTAATGACTGGTAAATACAGCTTCGTCAATTGTCGTGGAAGTAAGTCACCGTTGAGCTTTTCGTAACCAATTGAACTCAATGGGTGGTAATTGAGTTTGATGAGAATTTTTTCATATAAATGTTTGTACTGTAGCCCTCAATAAATGCTAACGCAAATCATCTGAAGTGCATACCTATCACTCGCTCGTCAAATTGAAATTGTAACCTATATTTTGATATAACAGTATAAATCTGAGTTCATCAGCAGATAATTTTTTCTTTGAAAATAAATATGTGCAAACTTCAAGGTTTTCCAAAGGTATGAGAGCTGTTTGTAAAACATTTTCAGGCTCAGCTCTCAGCCATTGCATTTTACTACCAAATCTACTGGTAGTATCTCAACCACGTACTGCAAGTAATGCTGGCAAAATATTGCATGTGTTTTCACCCAGGAATCCCAATGACGTCCTAGAAATCATTTATTTGTGTGAGAACCGTCAAACCATAGACCAAGACGCCCAATACTTGCTAAGTATTTCCAGTAATAAACTGCCAAGACATAAAATACATCTGTATGAGAGCTGATTATGATAATATGAGCAGATTGTATCCTTACTGCGTAAAATACGCAGACGAACATTCTTTAATCAGTTTCTGAATGGTTTGATTGTAATTCAAGTAGCTCACAAATTGAAGATCTTTGCCATTTGAAACATTTATTTGGATCATCGAATCCTCCACAAATATACATCTCAGAATCTTCTTTCACTTGTGCATATTTTGGACCATTAACTCACAGAAATCGAACGAGTTGCAATTTATTATGAACGTTAGTAAGAAAAGCTTCACAATCAGAAGGAGTATTTGTTGAAGAGTTGGAAATTATGATATTTTTCATGGTATGGCTTTTACTCCGTAATTTTGACTCCAAAAATTTTATAGAAATATGATCATATCTATCAAACATTACATTTGTTCTCTTATCGCCAGGCAAAGTAAAAAATTCCATAATTCCACGACACGAATTTCGATCACTGCGCCCTCAATTTTAATTTATAGGTAAGTACGGCGAGTCGCTTAGCTATGAAGCGCACTTCAAAATCATGTGTTGGTAACTTGTCTTTAATTTCATCTATAAGTTTCTCAAATGCATCGATAAGTATTTCTTTAGGG
This sequence comes from Henosepilachna vigintioctopunctata, assembly GCA_030704895.1. Taxonomy (NCBI): domain Eukaryota; kingdom Metazoa; phylum Arthropoda; class Insecta; order Coleoptera; family Coccinellidae; genus Henosepilachna; species Henosepilachna vigintioctopunctata. The sequence continues at coordinate 1,668,672 of JARQZJ010000072.1, forward strand.
ATCTGATTTGAAGGTCGACCGGCTCAGAACTTATTAAATAATCCAGGTAACAATGTTTGTGATATCTCACTTCGAAAGCAAATAAATCTTCAGGCCGTTGACAAGTAATAAGTTCAGTGAAGACATGGTCTTCTTCTCTATGTGCAGTACTAAAAAATTTTTCCGCTGATGAAATTTCGGAACATAAATGTAGCTGCTTATTTTTGTTTTTTGTTACATTCATACAAAATATGCATTTCCCTCCCCGCTTGCTTTGAAAGTTCAAATAGACGCTTCTTCTTCTTTAGACAGCGCTATTTCCCGACCACTTATATCCTCTTCACTAATACAAATGGCTAAACAGTCTTGGTGCCATGAAAATTCTTGTTTTGTAGAGTCTGGATTATACAGTTTTAAAAACTTCTCAATAATGCTATTTTATTTCTATTTGCTATTTCTTTAATTATTCATCAGCGTCCTTGACCTTGGTTCTTTCACAAAACCATTTGAATTATCGCAAAATAGTTGATTAGATCTTTTTCTTTTCGAATTAATCACTTCTGACGACATTTCTAACGTTTTTAAGACAGCACACTTTAAGCAGACACTAAGAATATACGAAAATAGTATTATCTTATATGTATCTACCAGAATACGACTTACGAGAGATTATGAAGGGAGCGGAAGGGACCATCACAGCTACCGACAAGATGTGTTTTGTCATTATTTAGTGTCTCTGGTATTAGAATCCGGTCATAGAATACTCGGATTTTGTATACTCAATCACCTCTAGCACCTGGACTAATAGATTGTTTTTTATTTTTGTTTACGTTTTATAATAGAAATTAAAAATGTCCAAGACAACAAGAGTAGTGTTTTCTCTTAAAGACAAAGTGAAGATAATTGAGAGTTTAAAAAGTGATGAATCTAGCAGTAAGTTGGCACAAGTATATGGTGTAGGAACTTCAATATCAGACATCAAAAGAATTCTGATTCCATAATGAAATTCACTCATTAACAGATGAAGAAATCATTGAGGATTTGAACTGACAGAGAAGATGAGGAAGAGACCAAAACGCAGACCAATTACGCTGAAGATTTTGAAGCTTTAGAATCTAAAGCTAATCTAAAGTTTAAATATTGGTTTTACGTGGTTTGAAAGACGAAACGGGTCCCATGCAGTTGTTACAACTGAAGCACAGCTGAAAGATGCGATTCTTTATGTCAATTATCAATAACAAGTTATTTCCAACCAAAATCTTACGTTAGATAGGTAATTTGTAAATAATTATCTATGGTTATAGCTCGTTTTTACATATTTAAAACTCATTACATAATATGTAGTTATCAAAATTTTAATATTGTTTGATAATAAGGATTCTACTGTATTCAAATTTTCAGTTCTCTAAAATATATTTTCTAATTCATTAAAGATATTTTTTAAAAGAAAATCAAGTTTACTTTTTTTGTAAGAATATAGCACACATGCCTTGTGTTGAATAATTTGAATAATACGTACTTATTTTCAATAAAATAACAGGATTTAATTCATATAAAGAACTTGTAAGTCATTGAAAATATGGTGCGTCACGATATACCAAAAGACTGATAAAAAAATAACAAAAGAATAACAATTTGTTGTAAACACTACCAGACTTGAAATGGGACAAATAAACAACACAATTGCTTGCCAATTACACTACCAGACATGAAATGGGAGAAATAAACAACACAATTGCTTTCCAACTGATTGACTGTGGCAAGCATTATGGATTTTAGAAAGTATTTCACTCACTTTAGGATGACCACTTTCATCGTAAGGTTTTTTCACCACAGACATCTGCAATTCTTTTTGTCCTTTCAAAAGAATCTCTTCTTCATTGATGGCTTCAAGGAGTTCATCGATACATTCAATGATTTCATATTCAGATGCACCATCAGATTCAGGTTGAAATTCTGACATCTCGCGGCCGCAAATGAAAATTATACATTTGCAACATTCGCACTGAAAATCAATTTTTTTTGATTTTTTCATTTAAGAAATTAAGGTTGATATCTGATCGCAGAACCTAAATAGTATAGCACATAATAGTTAATAGGTATTTGAAAATGTACCTACTACAGCTAAAATGTAACAATAAAGTTTTCGTTATGATGTTAAGAAGAAAAATAAGAGTAGATTAACTATGTTCCTTCTCAGAGGGCGCACAAAGTATTATGTTCACAGCCTAACTCTACTTACGTAAGTAAGTTAGAGTTAGGCTGTGATTATGTTCCCATCAGAGAAGAGCAGAGAATTATTTTCCTATGACACACAAGAAAATTTTTCGAAATTCCAAAAAAGGTCCGAATATAATTTGTTATAAGAATTCCGCGATCAATATCTTCTACTCTGAATCACCCACTTTGGAAAACACCATTTTTCTAGGATAAGAAAATTTCCTTTTTTTATGAAACAATTCAAAATGAAAATTATAAAATTATCTGTGAATTCGAATTATTTTGATGCATATCTGTGAAACACGTTTTTGCTCATAAAAACTGCGATAAAAATGAAATTCTATAATTAAAATTTTTATGGTATCGAATATTATTCATAATGGAAAACTGATACCACTAGACCAATAGGTCCTTGTTTTAATGGACTCAAGTAGAATTCAGTAGAATTTTTTCATATCTGTTCAGTGGTTCTGGGTTTATTTGATTGAAGGTTAAATATTGAGATCATATTGAAAATTGTGTACCAAGCTTAGCATATATTAAAAAGTATATCTAAAATTTTATAATATTTGATAAGAATTTCAAATAGTCGTAATGTTACAGAATTAATCCTTTTTTTTAATGTTTCATAACTAATTTATATTTCCTGATGTACCCAGATATATTAGTCATACTGATACATTTAACAATTTATTTCATTTCTCGATAAAGTTGTTACTCATTAAGAAAGTAAGTTATTTCTTTAATTGCACATTCATGAGACAGAGACCTATACAGCTTAATCTCGTTTCTCAGCGGTCATAAAACGTCAGTTTTGAAAAATTCTTGTGAGAAAATAAAAAATGTTTTTACTGAATTATAATACGCACAATTGAATATCATATCGAAAATGAAAAATATGCCAAAAATTAAAGACTTAATAAGATATAAAAAAAATTATCGCTATAAATCGCGATAAAAGAATTGATATGAAACGGGATTGATTCGTTAATATTTTTTAACAAAATTGTCTCATATATTGCAGTAGTTCTACCTACTAGATACAAAATCAAATAAAGGTTTCATATTTGCGATCTAATCGCGTTCATTTAAGCATGAACAATATCCATTCAATTATTCATTGAATAGATATTGCACAATATACATTTCCTTAAGTTTCAAGGAACAGAATGAATAAATGGAAATATGTTTTCCAGATTCACTCACAAATTCCGTTGTAGTTTTCTTTAGTTTTGTCTCTGATGCATTGTTAGCTTCTTTGAGAGTTTCCATTGTTTTTTATATTATCTAAGAACATAAACATTATTTATAATTATCCTTCAAAAGGAGTCAAAATGCAAGTTTTTCCGATGATGTATTGGTACCCAATACAGTCCGTTTTTCATGATTTCGTTAATTATCTATGGTTATAAGGTCATTTTATTATTTTAAGAAAAGTTGGTTGTGTTGTGATAAGGAAAATGAGTGTCCTATGGTTCAAGAATATATATAGGGCTCTCAGTTCATACATCCATATAAAATCACTTCTATATTTTAAAATTAATTAATAAGGACATTTCATTTCTTTTACTTCGATTATGAGAATCCTACATAACTTAAACACTGGAAAATATATTTAATTCGGTATTTCAGCTCATTCATATCAGCATTTTCTATTCACCAGACCTCAACAAGCATTTCCTGTGAGTGGTTTAAAATTTTATAATGCATTACTGTTATACTTTAACTTTCACACATTATTGTTACAGTTTAACTTTTGAAAATGGGATAACACCCCGAAACAATTGTCAAATAGGTATTTATTATAAATTTTGTGAAACCAAGCCAAGTGTTTTTATTTATTTAATATATTAAACAATGTTTCACTAAGAGATCAGCGAACATTCAATCAACTTTGTTATTGTTATATATTGATTCCTCCAATATTCTTACCAGTCTATCAACATCCACCTGCGATGTAACAATATATGTTAATAATAAAAGTGCAAGTTTACTGGCTCATTTTATGCTCAAGTCACCACAATTTCACAAGTTAGAGCTACTAATAGAGCATAGCAGCTTTGAATGAAATATGTAATCAATTGAAACGAAGACAGTATTAAGTTCTTCAGCTAAAAAACATTGCGCACATATATACTTATATTTTTAGCCATAACTGTTTTTTATTACTTCTTTTATGATTCCCGCCTTTCATAAACACTCATATGGGCGGCTACTGGTGGAATGGAACTCCATTCAAAGCATTACTTCGCCAGAACAGATGAGACTATTTAATTATGATGTTTAACATCAAACTTGGTGCTGTTTTTAGATTAGATTTTTAAGCTCTGTGAAATTTTAAAGAAATCGACAAAAATCCATCAAAAATATTTTGAACGGCAGATATGATAAAAGATTTTCGATTCCGAAGAGATTTTTTTATTTCCAGTAAATTTAATCAGTAACATCAGTTACAGATTAAATTTTTCTTGAAACTAATAATGACGCATTTAGAAATATTTCTTTTTTCTTTAAAATGTCGTTTCGTAAGTAGTACGCGTTGGGAGTATCATGCTATGGACTGCCTAAGTCTGACGTCCTATTGACTCCAAACAAATGACTTTCTTACCGTAAAACCTCATAAAAATACGTTGATTTAGTGTTTTTTTTTCTGGAGATAAATATTTTCTGGAGAGAAAAATAACTTCAATTTGAGTATTTTGTTTAATCAGCTAGCCTTTTGAGCAAATCATATTCATTTCACCAAATTGGTGTTAATTTAATTGAATGATTCGGATTGAAAACTTTTCGTTCAAAAAACAGGTTCCAAAACGAAATATATGAAGGGGTAGTCCTATTGTATCACCAAAAATTAGAAAACACTAAATATAATATTTTTTATGGGACTAATCGCTGAAAGCTTTTTTGTTTGGAGCCAATTTTTGAATCCGCCCCTTTCTATGACGTCAGGACTCGTATATAAAGCTTTATTTAGTCTCTGTAATAAAACACGAGTTCTCACAAATCACGGCATATCTATCCCAATGTCTAACAAAATAGCTTTTCAGAAAACTATTCCAGAGTATAGTTTATCGTAATAACCAAGAGAAGTTAAGCATAAAAAGAACTCACATTTTCAATAGGTATAAAGCAAATATTGAGGAAATTACTTTTTTGTCGAATATCGATGATCGTTAGAATGTGATTTCAGTACAACTCACAATTAATATTCATTTATTATAGACTAGCGGACCCGACAGACGTTGTCCTGCCATGACATTCCAAGCTATCAGGATAAACGAATTAATGCATATACAAAAATTCACTCAAGTCGAACCAGCCGTTGAGTTGCAGTATATTAATAATAAATTGAAATTGAAATAATATAGGTACTCTACGTAAGTTTCAGGTGGCTAGTCCCTTATGATGAATAATACCTAAATTTCTGATTTAATTTTTGAATTAACGTAAAATCAATATGAATTATTTCTAATTGTAAATTCCTGATTTCAATTTATTTCAAAATTAAATCAGAACTTCCTCAATTTCTGAAATAATTTTGAAATGTCAGAAGGCATAATTTCTACTTGAAGTCAGAAATTTCCAAATAGAAATGATGCATTTTGATATTTCGTCCATTTCAAAATTGATTTAGAAATTAAGTTATCACTCTTAATAATGGGATAACCGCCGAGAACATACTCGTTTAGTTAATATGTTAAGTTTCACTCAGTGAAACTCAATCTGAATGTTATATAATATATTATATCCTTAGGTAGCTCTTTGCACATTTGATTGACTGCCACGACCTGTCAGGTCGTCTTCTCCCCGGCATTGTAAATTGTAAACAATATAAGTGAGAAAAGATCTCGCGCACTCTCGCGAGGTAAATTGTCACTATCATAAAAGGTCAAAAAAAAGAGCACATAATTTGAAATGTCACTATCACAAAAGATCACCAAAGTAAAGAAAGTTCTCGCGCACGTAGCGGTAATCGCCACTCACGAATATAGAAGGATGCACTCACAGAACATACCCTTAATACCTTTGGTATGTTCTGTGGATGCACTCTTTGTATGAGGTATCGATCGACATAGACTCTATGTCATAGAGTATAGATCGATACATTAGTTGGTTGTCAAATGTCAAATATTATGGTAGCTTTCAGAATTTAAATTTGTGAACAACCTTAGGATTTATCAATATATATGAAAATAATCTGATAGATATTAAACAACTGTAGTTAGCTAAAATTTAGTTAATTTTTTACCCCTTAGAATAAATATGTAGGAACAAAGATATAAAAATTCTAACTGGTTATTCATTTTAAACTATTCTCTCAATTTGATTTCTGAACGACGGCGGACACATATTTAATTCCGAGGTGAATTGTTACCGATTTGTCGGCACAATAATCAATTGCCGGATCATAGTGGAATGCAGCTCGTTCAAGAATCACAGAAGCACTGCGTCTGCGGATTCGCTCAATTTCATTATGTCGTGCTTGCTGTTGTTGTGATTGATGTGCATCTGAGCCTCTTTACTTCATTACCACTCACTAAAGAACGCAATTCTGACATAGCAATACGACTATTTTCTTGATCTGTCTCTCTCTGGTCATCAGTGCGGTTAACACGTGAGGTAGCTCTTCGTACATTTGACTGACTGCGACGAACTAAGTCAGGTCGTCTTCTCCTTGGCATCGTAACGTAATATAGTAAATTGAAGTGAAAAAAATTCGCGCTCACTTAACAGTAAAGTGTCACTATCACCAAAATATCAACAAAAAAGAGCACACTACTTGGAATGTCACTACCAGAAAGCATCACAAAAGCAAAAAAATTCTCGCGCACGTAGCGGTAATCGTCACTTACAAACATAGATGTACTCATAAAATATCGCAACCATGATAGTAACACAATTTTGTTAATAGGAAAACTTTTTTCCGTGTTTTGAGGTTAGCTCCGTGGTTGTCAAATATTATGGTTGCGTTCTGAAACTCAAGTTGTGACCAAACTTAAGGATTTATCAAACTTAAAAAAATTGTCTGATACGTTAACAACTGAAGTTAGCTAAAATAAAGTTACGCAAATTTGAAAATTGATTAAAAATCAGTACTACTGATGATTTATTACATTTTGTGACTATCCGATTCTGTCACGTTCGCTGTTTAGTTTCGGAACGCGACATCAAATCCTCCAAAGCGCACGCGAATAATTTAATATGAACTTTATCGGATAGTAGTAAAGTTCAAATTGACTCCACATTTTATTTAGAAACGTTTGTATGGGAAATAGAAAAGTGCTGTTTTTAGAGTTTTCCCGGCAATTATTCGATTTTTTCTCGCCTTTTAAACCTTCCCTGGAACTCCACGAACATTTTAAGACTAAGATAAGATAAATCCGTTCAGTCCGATAAAGTTCATATTAACTCCACATTTTATTTAGAAACGTTTGTATGGGAAATAGAAAAGTGCTGTTTTCAGAGTTTTCCCGACAATTATTCGATTTTTTCTCACCTTTTAAACCTTCCCTGGAACTCCACGAACATTTCAAGACTAAGATAAGATAAATCCGTTCAGCCGTTTTCGAGTTTTAGCGAGACTAACGCACAGCAATTCATTTTTATATATATAGAAAAGTTCAAATTGACTCCACATTTTATTTAGAAACGTTTGTATGGGAAATAGAAAAGTGCTGTTTTTAGAGTTTTCCCGGCAATTATTCGATTTTTTCTCGCCTTTTAAACCTTCCCTGGAACTCCACGAACATTTTAAGACTAAGATAAGATAAATCCGTTCAGTCCGATAAAGTTCATATTAACTCCACATTTTATTTAGAAACGTTTGTATGGGAAATAGAAAAGTGCTGTTTTCAGAGTTTTCCCGGCAATTATTCGATTTTTTCTCACCTTTTAAACCTTCCCTGGAACTCCACGAACATTTCAAGACTAAGATAAGATAAATCCGTTCAGCCGTTTTCGAGTTTTAGCGAGACTAACGCACAGCAATTCATTTTTATATATATATAATGCAGTGTAATTCATTTTGACATATAAAGGAAACTGACGTCTTCAAATTTTTTTAATCGCTTCAAATCGCACCTACCTTTGGAAATTGCTACATGTAGATAAAGAACTAGAATTCTGTAATCTTATGGTTCAGTATTTCGTAACGAATTATATTCATTGCCCAATTGCTTATATAGCAAATAACCAGTATATCATCCAGAATTTCAACTTTCTAGTATGGCATTAAAACACTACAATAGTAAGCATTCCGTAGTAACCAAGTCGGAAGAAATTTCAGCTATTACAGTAAATATTACAGATATTACAGAAAATATTTTAAATTGATAGTTAAAACAGAATGTCACGTTCAAATTCGAATCTTCTCCGATGTTCATCCGAGTCATGTTCTCCGTAAACGTTTGTTTTTTAATATTCATCATCGTGAATCTCCCTATATGTATGTATATAAATATATATATATATATATATATATATATATATATATATATATATATATATAGGAAATGAAATTGAAATGAAATTTTTTTTTGCGTATGGCACTGAATGATATATTCTTCCACCTGAAGTCACAAGAAGGTGCTTGGAGGTTGAAATCGTTGCCTCACTTCGATGAACGTGGTGCGACTGACGAGTTCCTTGCAAAACGAAACATATAAGTCTCGCATTTCCATCAGGTGTGGCATCGATTTCGATATTTCTCTAACATTTATCCCTTGAAGGATAATGGAGGCATCAATCGTATACGTTCACGCACACATATATATATATATATATATATATATATATATATATATATATATATATATATATATATATATATATATATATATATTATTTTGAAAGTTTTTAGCAATAACAGGCTTTTTTTGATATGAAAAAGTTTATTTTTGTTGACGTTTCGTTGTTATATTACAACTTTGTCAAAACTAATGAATAATTGAATTATTATTATTATTAGTTTTGACAAAGTTGTGATATAACAACGAAACGTCAACAAAAATAAACTTTTTCATATCAAAAAAAGCCTGTTATTGCTACAAACTTTCAAAATAAAATATCTTAAACAGGCAATAAACCAATTTCATATATATATATATATATATATATATATATATATATATATATATATATATATATATATATATATATATATATATATATATATATAAAGAAAAGGAACACTAGAACATTCATTTGAAAAATTCAAATTAATCAAGAGAATATTATAGTAGAGCCAGATATGTGAACGTGTACGATGTGATGTCTCCATTATTGCACATATTTTGGAATGGTATGTTAATTGAATAATTGGAAATCAAAACAAATCATTGTTGTAACAATATATGATGATAATTAATACAAATTGTGGAAGGTTTTATTTTTAATGATATTCAAAGTTCACACTTCCATTGATGAGGTCTAGTTTGAAAGTATAATTGAGACACTTGACTTTTTTATCTGGAAACAGGCATACTCCTTGTCTTGAATTCATATCCCAAGAAATTTTTTCTCCTATAATAGGGGGGAGAATTGGGCCTGTAAAAATGATATCTTCTCTATTATCCCTTCTATCATGAAACCATTCCATCCAAATGGCTATTCCATTACATGGTTGATCCCTATTGAAAAATTCAATTCTTATCACCAGCTCAATATAAAGAAAACAATTGGTTTTATTTGGATTTTTAATAAGAATATCTGTTTTAATATCTTTATAATAAGCTTCAGTATAAATATATGAACGAAACTAACAATGTAAAAAGTTCTCAACCTGATCTTTATTTTCTTTCTCCTTTCCATATTTATTCTCATGGAAATATCATAGTGCTACTTCCAGATCAACAATATGGCATGTAATATTTTGAATTTATTGTAATGATTGTAGGTATGTATTATTGTATTTACTGTATATCAAGAGCTTTTAACAAATTAAGATAAATTGATAACTTGGATGATTTTCTGGTATTTCACACCTAAACTTGTCAAAACAATATGATCTTATTAATGTTGAAATGAAAACCATGTTATTCAAAAATATTGTATAACTTTTTTTAGTATATCAACTTTAGCGAAAATACAATGTTGTATATATATATATATATATATATATATATATATATATATATATATATATATATATATATATATATATACAACCTGAAGTTGTCGAGTACCTGGAAAACAATAATGAGACGACACACCGAAATTCACCAACCTACGGAAAGATCAAAACAGACAAGAGGAGATATCCAAGACCAGTCAGTTGAGGAGGCGGAGTCACCGCTACCGCTAACCAATCAGCACAGATATAATCTCCGACAGCGACGAAAACGTATAAATACAGGTAGCCAGCAAACCGATCTCTCTTTCAGTCACCAGACTTCGAGTAATCGATAACCATCATTTGAAGCATTGATAATGTCAAGTGAGACCTTGACGAAACGTCTGCCAGTTCCCAACAGGCACTCAACAAACAAACGGATGTATTCCCGGAACAATATACCATTATATATATATATATATATATATATATATATATATATATATATATATATATATATATATATATATATATATATCGAATGTTATATTGAATGTTTTCATGAATAACAGGCGTCTTTTAATATGAAAAACTTTATTCTCGTTGACGTTTCGTTGTATATCACAACTTTGTCAAAAGTTTTGATATACAACGATATATATGAAGTTTTTCATATTAAAAGAAGCCTGTTATTGCTGAAAACATTCAAAATAAACTATCTTAAACAGGCAATAAATCAATTTAAAAAAAAAATATATATATATATATATATATATATATATATATATATATATATATATATATATATATATATATATATATATATAATCAAAGGCTGCCGATAGCCCTTATTACGATGACCATGATGATCAGAACTTTATTCACATCAATAACATATAAGAAAATGATGTTTTATTCACTGTTAAGAAACACAGTACAAAAAATACAGCTGGCCCAGATGGAATACCTAGTTTTATTGTAAGGGATTGCATTCATGTGTTCTCTACAACATTATGTCACATTTTCAATTATTAAATCGATAATATTTCAGAAAATCTGGAAAACTGCAAAAATAGTACCTGTACTGAAAAAAGGTCATGCAACTGTTATCAGCAATTATAGACCTACATCTATTCTTTCCAACTTTTCAAAATTATTTGATATAGTATTTGATAATATGTATCTCAAAGTAAGAAATCCAGTGAAGATTGAGCAACATGGATTCATGTCCCATAGATCTTGCATGACTAACCTTGTAACGTTCTCAGAATTTGTATTAAAAACTTTGATGAGAGGAGTGGGGTAGATGTTCATGTAGATGGGGTAGAAGCATTTGATCGAATGAATAATAAAGTTATGTTGAACAAACAGAATGTCAAGTCAGGTTTCCCCAAAGATTTAGTTTCAATCTAGTTTTTAGGTTCAATCAGGTTTCTCCAAGATCTAGGTTCAATCTAGTTCCTCTAATTGAGTCTTATTCAAATAAACAAACACAATTTGTACAATTTAAGGTCATAAGTCGTATGTATATACAGCCATTCCGGGTGTACCACAAGACTCTAATTTAGGCTCAATGTTGTTTCTTCTCTTTGTGAATTATTTAATAGATTTTCTAGCAGTTCAGTCTCACGTACGATGATGATTTGAGAATATATCGCAAAATTGATACATATGAGGACTTACAGGGTAGCCTCACCGCTGTTTCTGTTTGGTGTTTTCTCAATAAATCAATATTAATGTAGCTAAATGTAACGTTGTCACATTCGCTAAAAAAACGGCCTATTCAATTTGACTATACAATTAACGAACCTATTCTGACCAAGGTCCTCGAAATTCGAGACCTCGGTATAATATTTGATCAGAAATTCCAATCTTATGGATTTATTGTGCGTAATGTTGGACATTTTTCGAATACAAGAACACTTATACAATTATTTAATGCACTTGTAAAGAGCAAATTAGATTTCGGATTTATAATTTGGCGTCTCATTTACAATACTCATAAAAGTCATTTAGAGTCGATACAACAAAAATTTCGAAAATATTTGATTTGGAGGAAGATCACATTTATCTGGTCAGAGGATATAGCCAAACTGATCTGTTAAACAGGTTTGGGGCTAAATCACTCAAAGTTGGCAGGGAATTGTTGTCTCTGAAGTTTCTGTATATTATTGGCTCTATTGATTTTCATGTACCTAGGCAATGTTCACATTCAAGTCAGTTTTTTCCATTGCGTACTCTGAAAACTAATCCCCTCATGCAATCACCCATCAGATAAATGTGTTCGCTATTGTAACAGTGACTCATTTGCTCTCATTAGTCGAATTTACTTGGAATCTTTTCATGTATATTGAATTTTGATATATAGTTATATTCATTATTATTACTTCTTTTTTGATCATTTCTGATTTAATGTTAATTATTATTACATTAGATTTTAATACTATATATATTTTTTGAAATATTTCCTGTAACTGGGTGTTTTTGCCTGCAGGAAAATAAAGACTGATTATTAATATTTTCTCACCATTCAATGTTGAAAACTCCTTTATTCTCTAACACTTCTAGAGAATTTTTTGTGAAATCTATATTTAAAACCTCTGCTACTTTACTCAAAGCAGTTCCTGGATATTCCCAAAGAGGTTGAACTTCCACTGCATCATCACTTATATTACTCGATTCCTGTAATGAATAATTAGTTTCCTATACATGTGGAAAATGAATTAGAACATAATCTTACTGAAAGATATAACTGACAATTTTAACCATTTTTTCATTTAGTTGGTTTAATTTTCATAATATAATTTTTCATAATATATAAGCAAATTTAATTATTATAATTGCTCAAATTTTTGTTTTCAAATAAAGCAAATAAAAACTACTTTTATAAATAAAAAAAATAAATAAACTTTTTTTGTAAGGCATAACAGTGACTCTATATGAAATTAAGCTCAGAGAAAGTAATATTGTACTAAAAAATATATTAAATGTCCACAATATTAAATATTTCAATAATAAATATCTGTGATTTTAGTATTGTGTCCATGGTTCTTTCAAGAAGGTATATTTTGTATCATAAATTCAAAAATTTTCTATATTATATAAAAGTATAAATCAATTATTTACTTCAATCAATTTGTCAAAATCATTCATTTTGAAACCTTCGCAATTTATTAGAGGTGTCCTTATTTTATGAAGATCATCAAAACAAACTGCAATAGCTTTCACCTTGGCAGATCTAGGATAAATTTGTACATTCTTCTTAAGACGTTTGTGGATTTTTCTGATACTATAATAAAAAAAAAGATTATCCCATGGTAAAATACTTGTAACAAAATATGGCTCTGCTAACACTAGATCTATGGATTTTTCTGGCAATTCTATTTGCAGTGCCTCTATACTGTCAAATAATAGCACATTCTTCAAATCATTATATTTAATAAAATCTTGCATAACTCTTTTTGAAAATGGATTGTTTTCAAATATGTAAATCTTTGAAGCATTCAGCTTACAGGCTATTAAACTCAAGTAAAATCCATTGCTGATTATTAAAATAACTTTTTCACTAGCATTATGTTTCAGAGTATTCATAAGGATATTATTTTTATGTTTATCATTAATTTGCCCTATCCTAGTTCTTGGAAATAAATGAAACCCACAAGTACATACGGGGTTCAAATAGTCTTTCTGTTCTAATTTTAAATTCTTTTTAATATTAAACCAAAGTGAATATTCATCATGACATGAGAGTAAGTTTAATTCATCTCCACTTGAAAATTCCATTTCATTAGGAAAATAGTACACTGCTTGCATCCAGTGATCCCTCCATGGTATTCTTACAGTTTTACCATTTTTTAATAAAGGATGTGCCCAAAAAGGAGCACAGCTCAATACAATTTTTTTCTCTTCATCCATTTTTAAATCCCACCACATGAATAAAGCCTGAGCTATTCCATCACATTCCGCTTTGAGACTGAGTATAGTAGAACGTTCAAAAACAAAAGGTGTTTTCCCAGACCAATCAAACTGTAAGACTGCAGTTGGAGATACCAATGTTTTCACTAATTCTATTGGTAACTGATTCAACTGAATATCATGAACTGCAGCACATCCTCCACAATTTCTCAAACTTTCAGGTATCTTTAGTAAACATTCATTACCATCATAAATATCATTCATTCTATTCCATTTGTGAACTAATGGGCATTCAACAACCTGTGCATAGACTGTAGCCGAGCTCGGAATGACTATACAATCTTTAGTTAGCAGTACTTCATGTGCATGCTTAAAAGTAGATAAAGCCCCTTCACCAATCAATTCTGTATCAAAAACTTCTGTAACAAGAATATTACATCTTTCAGTTAAATCATTATTTTCACCAACAGTTAACTCAGTTGATCTTTTTGGTATAACTTTGATTTTGTTTTTAAATCCATTTAGATCTATTATTTTCAATGCGCATTCACTCATAGGCTTGAAAGCTTCACAAGCTGTAACCTTATCGGCCCCATTTCTAATAGCCATCATCGATAAAAGTCCTGTTCCCGTCCCTATATCTAAAACTATTGCTTTTTCTCCTCTAGCGTGAATTTTTTCAATAGCTAATTTCAAAGCATCATCGTACAACCTGTTTCTTTCGGTATCATGTAGCATATCTGCAAAGGACGATCTAGCAACCTCCTGGTGATAATCGTAATTTTCATTTTCAACAACCCAATCACTGGAACCTGTAATAACATTTCGTTTTTGTATAAAAACATTCATTTTAACTAAATTCTAATAATTTTGAATCTGAAGCACAGAAAAGTAAAACGACGATATAGGTTATAAATTAATGAATCCATAGATAATTTGTATGTTTGAAGAATATGAGGAAATATAGAAATAACTAGCTGACCCGGCGAACTTTGTTCCACCTTAGACTCCTTAGAGGCATATGTATATGAGCAGACTTTTGATTTTATCAAGGTCAATTTTTCATTTGAATAATTAATGTAAATTAAAAAAGCAAGTATTTTAATGATTCTTTATCGGTCATGTATTTTATTGCATGGGTTCCACTCTTTAGTGAAGCATCTTGTGATAGACGACATTTTTCGTTTTATTATCAGGCGCAAGAACAAATAACGCAGATGGTATTCCGACTCGTGAACGTGCCAGATATACTCGTAATTGATCATGGGAAAAACATTGATTTCAGAACCAAACATGGATTCAGACCACAAGCTTTGCATTGGACGTGTGATTTGTTTAATGTCATGGCGAATGCAAGTCAGATGGGAAATTGAAATTGTTTAAACACAAACGGCATGTCGGTTGGGATCATCGGGATCCTTGGAATGAGAACTTCCTCACCTTCGAATTTTCCTTCGAGTATCGTCGAGTAAATTACATTGTTCATCAATTTCCTTACCACCAAACGCGTTCCGTTCCCCAGTTTTGGTTGGTTCGTTTGTGAATTGTCCGGTGGTGCCCGGCACGTCCAAAGAGTTTAAAAACTCAACTGGATAGTTGGTGGCTTCATCTTCATTTGTTAAAGAGTCAATTGATTTGAAAGAATGCAGTGTACTAATGATCTCGTTCTGAATTATGAAGCTTATGTCATCTACATCTTTGTTCTTAGCCGAGAAAATTGCTCGCTCACTCAACCATTCATTATTTTTGTGGTTAGTAATGATGTCTGGGAATACTTTGTTGATGAGTTTGTCTTTTGATGAGACAAAGTTACAAACATTTTGAGGAATTTAAATCAATCCACTCCATTCGTCGACAGGTACCGATAGTCAGTAATTGCTCATAGAACTCTTCAGCAGATGTATTCTTCAGCAATGCAACTCCAAAACATCTCCAGTAAGCGTAGATCTTTCAATGTTTAGTGAAGTGCTTCCAATGCTCGTTTATGTGCTTTTGTGCATTCGTCCCAGGTGATGATTTTCGATGACGATAAAACTTTGGCCATTGCGAAGTGTTTTGCAATATTACATGTTGGTTCTTCAATAGTTTGAAGATTTAACGGCAATATTAATGCTGAATGAGCCGTACAACATCCTTATAACAATGTAATGTGGCTCCTGTTCCAAGCACTGTGTTGGATCTTGGACTAACAGTGGCTAAAACTACTGACATGAGGAATGTCTTAGCAGTTCCACCAGGGGCAGCCAGGAAATATAAACCACCATTTTCATCATCAATTGCGTTCATCAATGTATCACAAACTTCCTTTTGTTGGTGATTCAATAGGGGTAGGTACATTCGTTTGAACTATTAAATCTGATACCTGGTGATAACATTAACTTTCCCGTTCAAATTCTCGATGAAATTCGTCATTCATTTCACGATTTATTGGCGTTTTCATTCCTACCCTGACTAATAAATTACCGAACATGAGGTAACACATCTCTTCGATCAACATCAAAGCCCGATTAAATATCTCCTCATTAACCTAAAGGTCGGGATTTCTTGTGATGACACGAATTTGATGCAAAATGTCTTCCGACTTATTATTCTTGTTGCGGTATATCCGTTTTGTTATACCACGTTTTATGTCACGTCCCATAGGTACTTGATAAAAAGTATCCTATGTCCTTCTCTTGGTTCTAAGCTTCCTTTCCACCAATTTTCAGCCAAATCAGTTCAGCTGTTCTTGAGTTATAAATAGCGTAACTAACACGACTTTTTATATATATATATATATATATATATATATATATATATATATATATATATATATATATATATATATATATATATATATATATATATATATATAAGGAAATGAAATTTTTTTGTGCTTATGGCACTGAATGAAATATTTAAGAAAATGAACACTAGAACATTCATTTGAAAAATTGAAATTAATCAAGAGAATGTTATAGTAGAGCTAGATATGTGAACTATATATGGTGCGACTGACGAGTTCCTTGCAGAACGAAACATATATATGTCTCGCACTTCCATCAGGTATGGCATCGATTTCAATATTTCTCTAACATTTATCCCTTGAAGGATAATGGAGACATCACATCGTACACGTTCACATATCTAGCTCTACTATAACATTCTCTTGATTAATTTCAATTTTTCAAATAAATGTTCTAGTGTTCATTTTCTTATATATATATATATATATATATATATATATATATATATATATATATATATATATATATATATATATATATATATATATATATATATATATATATATATATATATATTGTTACGAATTATGGGTTTCGACGGATAAATTCCAATAACTTTTAACAATCAATAAATATCCTTTATTAACAACTGAAAATAAATACAACAAATGTCAAAGTCACTTATGTCTAACCTTATTTGCAAAGAACGAACCACAGCCTAACTCTACTTACGTAAGTAGAGTTAGGCTGTGAACGAACTATTCCGACACGTGGTTGTTGCTCTTGTTCTTCTCGAACGATTTCAAACCGGAGTGACAGCAGCGTTAACAACTTGAAGTGGACTGACTATCTTACCAGGGGCGTAAAATTATCGTACATGGATCGAAATTATCGTATTTTTTAGGATAATGTCAATTATAGATAAATAAATCATATAAATTGTAATATTGATATGCATGCAAGTACTCCATAGTTTATCTTTTTCAAACCGCTGTCAAATCAACAGAACACTGAAACCCAAATGTCATAAATATACCTACTTGCCAATGATAACAATCACTCCGAGTGTGTAATCAAAATTTTGCTGCTCTAGAAAATTACTTCTTTCTTCACTTAATTTGAATAATTCATTTTGTCAGAGTGAATACAGGCATATAATCATAATAATATAACGAAATGACTGCCAACTTTTCTACACAAAATATACGATACATATGAAGTGTGAACATAATCGAAATATCGAACTTATATTCAGTTGTTCGCATTAGTAGATGCTATACTAAACAATAAGAAAGCATGTACAGCAGGCGCTGGATAAAGTTACAGTATCGGCAGTGGTGAAACTCAGCATAGTGGATCGTAAGAACCAATAGGAATAGAGAACTTGTATTTCCCGGTATTTTCCCAAGATCATGCTACTGCGATTTAGACTATCAGCGCATGAGTGAAAAAATATAAATTCTCAAATTTTGCATCATGATAGAAATTATCGTACAATCTGCGTACGATAATAATATGCTATCGTACATCGTACGTAGGCACAAAATTATCGTATGTGTACGATAATTATCGTACGGTTCCGAACGCTGAGTGACAGAGGCATTTCGATTTCGATGTCCTGAACATCGACAATTCAACTCTAGATGAGCTCTGTGGTCGTGCCTACGACGGTTCTCAACAGTGTCATCATTTCTTCAAACATCCATAAACCATTGAGGGCAAATCTGTAACAATATATATACACAGCCTAACTCTACTTACAAGCCATGAACTAGGAAATCTGGCAACATCCAAGCAAGACCCACAAATAATAATTCTGTAATGGCGTTGTAATGGTTTCTGGTCATTGCTGCTGAATAAATCGCTATTTAACGAGAGAAATAACATTCAAATCCAAAAATAAGTTGTGAAAAGTGCTATTGTTTGAAGTTGTGAGGAACAAGCAAAAGAAATTTCCCGCAAATGTCTTATATAAACAGGAATATCTGTTGTGTTTTAAGTTGTGCTTTTTTTTGGTTATACCTGGAGAGGTAGAAATAATACCTAACTTTTACCATCTCATAATTGTGTAAAAACAAAAATCCGCGTTTTAGTTGTTGTGCTATTATGTGATGTATAGTGTTTAGAAAGTGCTACTGTGTTTTTTTCAGCAACAGACTAAGGAATACCTTTGAAATTTATATGTAAAAAGCTACCGATTACTGATGTTTTGACTGAGTAGTTCAGACATTAACAAAAGCATTATTTGCTAGAATTGTTCCTTTTTGTGATTAGTAGAGTTACTTACCCTTTGTTAGATTTAGTAGTTATTTAGAACTAATCTCTTATAGGTCTTGTTCTTGATATTAGCACAACAATTAACATGCCAAGTCATTGCTGTGTGCCTGGATGCAAGTCGAACTACAAAACTTACATCGAGGCCGGCGAACCACCAGTTTCTGTATTTTGTTTTCCATAGGATGGTAATCTAACGAATCAATGGCTAAAAAATATTCCTAGGGCATCATGGACCCCCACAAAATATTCTGTAGTTTGTGCCAAACATTTTCCAGAGAGAGCACTTACTAGCGAAGGTATTCATTGTTTTCTAGATTGATCAACAGAAGGCAAGAAGGCTAGATTGATAAAATTAAACTCAATTTAAATGCAGTGCCAAGTATTTTTCTTCATTTACCCCTGCTTATCAAAAACAGTCCACTTTCAAAGAGAATATCCAGCTGAAAGAACCAGTCAGTATTGAAGGAACGTTGTGAGAAACTGAATGAAGCCTTTGAAAACTCAGATTCAATTTGTAATTTTGTTGATTTAACATCCAATTATGAAAAAAGATTTTAATATGTTATTCGTGGAATATAAAAACTTTTGAAACTAACAGCATTTTTTTACACTCTAGTTTTTCCATCTAACGTAACTGAATGTTCACAAATAAACAGTATATAAATTATTAATCAGAATTTAATATAGAGTCAGATATGCATGTAAATGTTTTTATTAATAAAAATAAACTGTCTTCTAATGATTTAAAATGAATTTCACAACTGAAATTAACTAAATAGTCTCAACTGGAAAATTTGCTTGCTCGTTACAAATATGATATCAGAATCATTCTACCGTCCAAATTACTGCACACATCTCAATAAAGGTTTAAAGGAATTGACGCATTAAACTTACTCTCACCTGAGAATGAAAAATAATGAAATTTATAGCATATTGTCAATTCTAATTGATAAAGTGAACTTGTTAGTGTAAATACTAAAAAAACAACATTTGAATCGCTATAACTCAGACATACTTCTTCCTAGAAAAAAAGTGTATTAATAATTTCTATAGATAATTGTATGAACTACAATTTTTGTCAAAACTATTTTTTTATACAAAGTACCGTTTCGCTGAAAATTTTTCTGAAAAGGCAATTATTAACATGCAGTAGACCGATGTTCGAAGATCGATCGGTCTACCGGATGGAGCAGATGCGGCGTTGCCAAGTTTATGTTTTATAGAGTTCTGTCGGTCTACCGGATATGGCTTGTAAGTAGAGTTAGGCTGTGATATATATATATATATATATATATATATATATATATATATATATATATATATATATATATATATATATATATATATAGTATATCTAGTACAAAATGTTTATGATAATAAGTAATATTTCCTCAATAAGGCATCATGGAAAAATAATGTACTTGACACATAATTTTATAATATTTGGGCAATGTGAAAGGTAGCCAAGATTCAAAGTCTGAAAGAGTATTGTTTAGAATAAACAAAACTTCGCATGATTTCTCTGAATAATTAGATTTTATGCACAGTTCGCACAACATCTCAAACCCTAGACGTTATAACTCAGATATTATCTTTTTTTACACAGAATATTCTAATTTCGCATTCATGCTTGAACGTCATTAGTGACGTGAGTTAGTGATTATTTACCATATGATTCACTTCACTCTGAGTTTGAGTTTCCATTTGAATTGATTTATAAGCAAATCATGGAAAGTCAACATGTTTCTATGGAAAAAATTATTAATTGTTTACAAATTTTACAAAAACAATATGGGAGTGATTTGCTGAATGCGGATAAATGTAATGGGATATATAATTCTTTGTTAAAGAAACGAGAACATATTTTATCATTGTTAAATACAGAAAACATTGAAAGCCCTATTGGAAAAGTCA
The DNA here is from genome assembly GCA_030704895.1 of Henosepilachna vigintioctopunctata. Taxonomy (NCBI): domain Eukaryota; kingdom Metazoa; phylum Arthropoda; class Insecta; order Coleoptera; family Coccinellidae; genus Henosepilachna; species Henosepilachna vigintioctopunctata. The sequence goes on from JARQZJ010000072.1 coordinate 1,689,753, forward strand.
TTAATTCATACAAGGAAATTAGTAATAAATTTAACGAAATATGCGTCGATTCAAAGGAGGTTGTAAATTCGATTGAATCGGACTTGGATAACGTCGATGAAGTAAGAAAAAATTTTAAAAATCTTCTCAATAAATTAAATGACCTCCTCACAACAAAACAATATTTGAAAGTAATACAAAAATTGGAGTATTTTAATGTTGAGTTAGAAAGAGAATACAAGCATAAAGACACTGAACAATGTGTTACAATTTTTGCAAATATGTGTGAAATCAGTTGGAATCTAATAAATCTAAAATCATCCCACATAAATACTCTCGTAAGTGATATTTTGCAGTATTGGCATGAAATCCTAAAAACGAGAATATCCAAAGAATTTGAAGATATTCTTAAAAGCATAAAATGGCCCTTTGTTAATGCTAATTTTAGTCTTCAACTTCCCTTACAGAATTCAATTGATAAATTGCAACTGTTAACTGAATACCTTCTTCAGATAGAATTGCCAAAAGAAAAAGATGTTGCTACTTTACTCACTCCAATAGTTGATATTTCTGATTTAAGCTTACCAGTATATTTACTAATACAGCCATTAAAGAAACGTTTCATCTACCATTTCCATGGTTCTCGTCAAACTAACAGAATTGACAAACCAGAATGGTATTTTACACAAGTTTTAACTTGGATAAGAGACCACAAAGAATTTGTCCAAAAATGGATTCAACCTGTTGTTAATAAATTAGGATATTATCACATAGACTCTGAAGGAGAATTAAATATAGGCCTGGTACAGTTAGCAGTGGAGAAACTACAAATTGATATACCTAAAGCTCAATATGATGATTTCACTTTTTCCCATACTGTTGATGAAGCTTTGAGCTTTGATAAAGAATTAAGAGATTCCTACAATTATCCCATAACTCAAAGTGGTGTTTTAGGTGTTCTTACCCAAGCACAAGTATTCATTAAATGGCTTACAATGGAAAAGAAATTTGCAATCGAAAAAATGGATAATATACTTTCGCTATCAACATTAGAATCTTCAATGGAACCGTTTTCTGCTTTAACTTCAAATGAAGAAGAAGATATGAAGGTAACTGTTTGTGCAGATGCCTTTATGACTTTATTGAAACGGATTACTGATAGATACGAGAGTCTACCACAACCAGGTCATCGGTTACAATTTCTAGATTTACAGTTAGAACTATTAGATGATTTCAGAGTCAGACTTATTCAAATAGCAAATGCTGAAGAGGGAAATGTAATAGAATCTAGAGTACCGATGATAGCAAATACTTTATTTTATATGGAAAATGTGTTGGTTGACTGGGGAAATATGTTACACTATCTTAATTTATATTATTATAAAGTAGAATTGGAAAATATCACTTCCACAGCACCATCTTTGAATGATGTCACTGATTCTGTAGCTGCATTTGAGTCAGAAAGTGTGTTTACAGAAATATTGTCTCTGTATGCTCACATTCGTAGAGATTTAGTTTCTACAATGTCTGAATGTGTAATCAACGAAATAAAAAGTAAGAGTAGAAACTACCGAAGGGAATTATGGTCCAAAATGAAAGTAAATAAGGATTTCAAGAGCCTCTCCTTAACTCCATCTGCATGTCCTATGTTTGAAGTGATTGCTAGAAGGTTACACCAGTTACAAAAAAATTTAGCTAGTAAATTATTTTCAATAGTGTGGAAATCAATAGCTAACCAGTTAGACACATTTTTATTTGAGGATTTAGTTTTAGATAATCGATTTAACGATAGTGGTGCGCGACAGTTAAAATATGATATTGAAAGAAATCTCTTTCCACTGTTTTCGCAGTTTTCGGATAGACCCGCTAGTCATTATCCACAATTAATGTCTTCTATAACTTTACTTAATTTAGCGAAAGGTTCTGCACTCTTATTAAGAGACACCATCTTGCAACTGGAAGGTGCCACAGATGCTGAAGATACACGTGGTAAAATGCTGCAGGATGTGGGTGTTACGAATTTCACGCCTAAAATGGCAGTTACAATTTTAAACCAGAGGACTGACATTACAGTTGATAGACTGATCATCGATTAAAATTTACTATTGATTTTGTTTACGATGTTATAAATTATTGATTGAAATCTAACTGTTTTTCATTCAAAAAATAATTCAAAACTTGACAGTATGTATTTCAATAACAATTATTTCTTAAAATAAACTTTCAGTGTCCAATAAAATATATTGCCTCAATAAAGTGGCTATAAGAAGAGTAAAGAATGGGTGTGTAAAATTAAAAATCGTTAGCAAAACTTGACGAATGTTTAGTCTTTAAACAGCATCATATCTAAAAAAACGTTGTTATATATTGATTTTGGCTTTAATACGCTGAAATTGAACTGCAGCTATATTATATACAGACAGGCAAGTTTGACCTCTAGATTAGAACATCTTACTTGAGTTAAATTTATTTTAGGAGTGCAAGGGAAGTTCATAGCAGTTAGATAACAGGAAATCTGTTCTTGCTAAAACACATAGTATCATCCCACACCACTACATTGAGTGATTAGATGTAACACATAACTGCATGTTACATGTTACAAGCGGAGTGCTAGGTCAACTGTATAAAAAGTTGAGGAATTTTCATATTTGCCACCTACTGTTAAAATTTCTGGACAATAATTGGAAAGAGTACTTTGAAATGTGCAGAATAAGGTATCACATGTTTGTTTACACAAAACTGCATTAAATGAAGAGATCTAGGTGTAGCGGAGGTGCACGCCTCTCTTTTTTTGATTAGAGTTACTCAATGTTCGCAACTATAGGCTCTTCCTTTACGCCTTCTATTGTGGTACTGCAGCGCAACCTTAATGTTTCTACACAGAGAAAAATCCTTTTTATACCTTACATAACTGAAAAGTGCGTCAGGCATTATAATGAATTAAATGAATATTTATTTCAAATCCAAAGTTTTTAGTCGAAATAAAAAGTTGTTAGTAAAATTGAAGTGGAATGGCATCAGTGTAAATTAATTTTAATTCTCCAAATCTTCGCAGTAACGACGTTCAAAAATAGCTTGAAAATTTCGTCTCCAAGCTGTGAAATTATTTTTTCTTTAAATATTTGAAATTTACAGAGGTTTTGTAATATTGTCTATTTCAAATGTTTACGCACTCTGAAGAGGTCTTAATTTCCATGAAAAAATAATTTGTCCTCGTATCCTGTGCCGCTTCAGAACTGCAAGCGAAGACTGGAATATATGATTGGTTATGAACTGATATGTACACCCAAATTGTCAAGGCACTTCTGTAACAAATATTCTCCAAAGTTCCGAAATAATAATCAAATTGCATAATGGTCCTATCGTCCCATTAAATTCACTAATACGTATAATCCAATAATAATGCTTAAATAATTATGCTTTTTGGATAATTTTTAAATGAATTAAAAATAAACATACGTAGACCTGCCACTTCATCTGCTTTTTCAATATTCAAGTTCTTAAATTTATCAATAACCTTTTTCAAATAAACATGGAAAGTATTTTCAAAATGTCTTTTTGAATAATTGAAAATATATATTCAATATCTATTTAACAGAAACATTCATTTTAAATCTGTCAGAATACATATATGTGATTTAGATAGCATAGCACTCAAATTTTTCAAATTTCAAAAAAAAAATTACGTGCTAATTATTTAATTTTTGTTTTTGTAAATTAGGATGTAATCATATATTAGTAAAATAAACTAAAAGAATAAGATTTCTGATCATATCACTCTGCCACATAATTAAGCTTCTGCCTCATAAGGCATGGTCAACTGGAACCCCTTTCACAAAAGAAAATTTCAAGCTATAAAGTTACAGTATTAATCCGGAATATCGGTAAATTACTAAGCAAATAAAATGCTATTGCTCGTAAATTAAAACCTTGTCATTCTAGGATAAAAAATTATTGTAACTGGTTATAAAGTACACCCAATTTCGAAATAAAGTAGTGTTGAAAATGCCGAATATAGAATTTACACTTACATATAGAATTTAGAGTTTATCAACATCTGATGAAACCACTGTGTTGGCGAAACAATATTGTCATGTTTGAAAAATCATAGTGAAAATCAGTAAACTAGTTAGTTTTATTTAAATTATGTATTTAGATTTTCATTGATATAGAATTCCTTTCATAATGAAATTCCAGGTTTTCGAGAAACCAAACGATAAGTAAAAAGCGAGCTGCATATTGATAAAAACCAGTGTTGGTTAGTATCTTCTAACGCATACAGAACTCTTGCTCATAAGAACCAACGAAGAATTAATTAAATGTTTACTAAACAGAAAATGAGGTAAAAAAATATTAATATTTCGTAACTGTTCGAAAAGAAAACAAATTTTATAAATGTATGAAAGATTTAATACCTTGGGATAGAAATAGATAATAAAAAGCGAATTTTAATCAATTGTTCTGTTATTACATTTGCATATAATACAGTATTTTATCAATAAGTACTTGAAAAGGTTTTCACTAGAGATAAAATGAAGCGATTGAGTAATCAGCTACGATTGAAACAAACTTAACGACAAGGGTTATCTTCATTTTGGTATAGAAATATCAGTAACAAACTCAGTCGTCAAACGTAAAATTGGCTTGTTTAACTTAAAATGACAATGAGAATAGAAGAAAGGATCCGCAGAGGAAGATGGTTGGACCTACTTAATAATCCCAAACAAGTTGCATCTCTTTGTAATACAGAATATGAGTTAAGCTTATTCAAACTTAAAATTGTAGCAGAAGTACACATTTTCTTTTCCATGGCACACCTTGCAACATTAAAAGCTATCTCACTCTCTAATGGATTAAAAGGCCCAACATCACGCTATGAGACTCTCAATGAAGGCTCAAATTATCTGGAGAACGCGTTTAAATTTCTCAAGGCTTACAAAGACACTCATTTTGGCGAAATTGCAGATAAAAACATACAGATTGTGGAAACGATCATGGTAGTATTAGGATTTGATCCAAGACATATATCATATGGTGGAAAAAATAAATGGTTCATAGGAGGACGACAAGACGCCCTTTATTATCAATTATTACACAGCGAATCTAACAAAGATGTGAGATTATTTTTGAAAATAGTTGAACAAAATATAGAGGGTGCTATTGAACTTTTTTTGAAATCGGTAAGTGTAAAACTGAAAATTCTTTGCCTCGAAGACTTATTAGACGCCATTAAAAACAAAGACTACGGAAGAGTGCAGAAGTGTATTAAGAAAATGTCAATCCTTGAGGGTAATATCGATTTGAAAAATACAGATGGAGTGCCAGCATTACATTTTGCAGTAAGTAAAGGAAATACTGATATCGTACAACTACTTCTAGCAAGTGGAGCGGAAGCGACTCAAACCACAGATGATGGTTTGACTCCATTGCATATTGCTGTAACTAAAAAACATGCTGGAATAGTCGAAATTTTACTTGAATATGTGGATATCAATAAACTGAAAGCTTTCATTAATGTTAACGTCAGAGGAGGTACAACAGCACTTCACATGGCAGCAAAAAACGAATCCCTATATATTGTCAGGGCTCTACTTTCACACGGAGCAGCTTACAACGTGAAGGATGATAAAGGCTTTACACCCCTGGACTATTCGAAGAACGCAAATATCATTGACCTATTGAAATTGATAGACGAAATGTTCCAATACGCGAAAACGTTTCAGAATGATATTTTTCATAAATTTAAAACTGTGAAAACGGAAGAATGTGTTTCTGTTTTAAATGCAGCCGATGTTCAGAGTGGAAAAACGATGTTTCAAATTTATATGGACCAAAGTGAAAAAACAGAAGATTTTCGTGCGTGAATGTTTATCTAGACTTTCCTGTCACATAAAAATGATCATTTAATATCTGCAAATGAAATGCATCTGATGTGTTGTCCAAATTTAATTTTAAATATACTGCACTTAATGAGTAACCAAAGTATAAGTTGTATTTTATATTACTTAGTAAGTGAAATTTCCTCCCTATTTTATATTTAGTTTTTCAAATACAAAGTGAATTATTTATACTTAGTATATGAAATAAATAAACTTAAGCGAATTGTATTCTGCAATATCATTCAATAAAAAATATCAACTTTACAAATGATATAATTTCCACTATTTCTTAAGTTAAAAAAATATTTTTTCAACAAAGTAAGAAAAAACATGTTCCTCTGGAACGTATTTATAAAAAAAAATTACTTATAATACAAGTCATTGTTGAAACTAATCTAAAATTAAATTAAAAAGTGTATCTCGTTCTTATATCTTCTAACTTTTTCGACACTTCCGCAGGCGTTCTGTCCAAATTTTGCGCGATACTCTTCTGCTTGGACGGCTCAAGCGAATTATACTGCTCGCACAAATCTCCATCTATCACGTTCTTAATTGGAAAATAGTAACTCCGGAAAGAGATATGATCGCGACCACAGACCGGTGAGTTCTCGCTGCGCATGTGCATTTCCAAGTGTTGGAAGAAGTCGTGATCCTCGTGCGAAGTAAACGGTACCAGAACGCCCACTGTTCCCGAAAGAGTTGTATAAATCAAAGACTCCCAGCCACCTGGTATGAGGGTGGCTTTCTGCAGGAACGTTACCGTCTCACCTACATGGAAGGATGCCAACGTATCGGTTTTTTGGGACGCCCCGTTCAACAGGCCCCTATCCCAGAGCGCTTTGTGACCGGTCAGATCTTCCTCTACGTCATCACTTACGTTTGGTGGTAACCTAACACATTAGAATTCAATTTGAGGTTAATTATAAATGATTAACTCCATATCCTCACATGAGTAGTACTTTAATTAATTGTTTGTGTAATATTTAAATTGATCTTATTAGAAATATACTGTTTTGTTATTGTTATTGAGCGATACCTTGGTTTTGTTATTTTGTCCAAGTAAATTAAGTTGAAATGAAATTTGTCGTTGATCAGACATCAGACATGATCAGATCGAAATTGTAATTTAAAATAAAAAATATTAAAAAAATGTAAAAACGAATCACTTCTCACCAATGAAAGAATTCAATTTATAATTTGTATTTTTGATAGAATTACAATTTCAACCTATAATATTGTATACTCTTGATAATGGGTTAACCATCTGAAATATATGTAAAGTTTTTAATATATTCAGTGAAACTTAAGTAAAATGTGTTAATTTTTAATTTTAGAGTTTTTAACATAATGTTTCACCAAGAGATAAGCGAAACCACCGTGTCATTTATATTATTATTATTCGATCAAATTATCTATTATGAACCCACCTTAGAATTGCGATGTTGCCAAACTTATCAGCTGCAGCCACCGTGTCGTAGTCTAGTATCGACGTACACGTAATCCATCTAGGATGCGTGTCGTCTGCGAATATGATCAGCTGATTCTCTAGCCGTTTGTACCGCACCATGAGAACGGACTCTTGCACATCCGAAACAAATATTCGCTTGCCCATTGCCTGTATGTTGACTATCAGATTGGGAATGTGTTTGTTTTCGCACTTTCGCAGTAATTTCTTCTTTCCCATGTCGTATAGTCTAAGCATGCGTCCGACGCCGGCAAGCAATCGGCCATTATACGAACATAAAGCCATAGGTACCTGAAAAATAACACCGTTAAAAACGAAACATCCATAAATTCCATAGAACATTATATTTTCGATAATTTAATCTCGTAAAAAATTTAAGTTTTTGCCTAATAATAAATTATCATTTTTAGAACTTTTGTCATTCTGAAAGTTAGTTCAAATTAGGATAGAAGATGCTCAATATAATTCAATAAAAAATGAATGTATGAAATATGAATTTTGACTCAAATATGGGCACATATTCCACTTTTATATCTAGTAGAATGAATATAAATAATTATAACCAATAGGGTATTTGACTGCAATAAAAATATAGATCAAAATGTTGTTAAGTTAATAGTAAATATTATTTCAAACCAATATAGCCAATACATCCTTTTGAAATATATATGATTTTTTAAAGAAATCAATAATTAAATAATGAAAATTTCATATTTGATCACGTGATTGAAAACGCACTGGTTGGCTAAATCGCGAGTGACGTCACCGTGCAGGAAAAAAGCTAACTGCCAAAAAAGGTGTCTGATGTCGTTGTATGTGTGTGTTTGAGTGTTTATTTCTTGGTTTTATTAGCTATTTCATTTGTTAGAGACAAAACAGAGAAATTATTTTGAATAATTCTATGGTGCCCGGTATAAAGGGCTTATGTCAAAAACCCCAATTTTTATTAATAAGTTGTCTTAAGCCTTTCATACCAGACCCAATGTTAAAAATTTGACTTAACACCTTTGAACCAACATACATAATCTAATTCAAAGAACAAGTAGACTTAAGCCCTTTATACCGGGCACCATAGAATATATATATATATATATATATATATATATATATATATATATATATATATATATATATATATATATATATATATATATATATATATATATATATTATAAGGTACGATGGAGAGCAATTTTTTTCAAAGCTGATAGCAGAAATCTCCCAAGAATAGGCGCTACTATGGTTGAGCAATTTTTCAAAAAAAATCCTGATTTTTATGCTCCAGAATTAAATAATGTAAAAACAGCACAGTAAGTATTGCTCTATATATTATAAATTATACTCTAAATGAATGAATGTTTTAGAAAATGCCTAAAAAAGTTTACTTAATATCACAAACATTTTAGGTTATTTGATAAATGACAATTCAATACTTACAAGCTTTAGTTGAAAATAAATGTAAAATAGATAATGAAACATGAAAATTAATATACCTATACATTTTTGAGTTTATTCATTTACCAATTTGCGAACCAAAATCATAATAAATTCAATCAAGTGCAGTACTACTTGACTACATTAAACATGTAAGAAATATACTATGGTTGGTTTCCTTGCTTTTACAGGTCCTCTAGAGAAACTTACGGAGACTATGTTGTTGGTTATGTTCAACTGTTTGGGGAATCTGGAATTTGCACAATAAAATATGGGATGTGCCCCGAACACAAAGTGCGAACAAAAAGTTATTCTGTAACCCTTACATATATAATATACTATGGTTGGTTTCCTTGCTTTTACAGGTCCTCTTGAGAAACTTACGGAGACGATGTTGTTGGTTATGTTCAACTGTTTGGGGACTCTGGAATTTGCACAATAAAATGTGGGATGTGCCCCGAACACAAACTGCGAACAAAAAGTTATTCTGTAACCCTTGTGGTGAATGAAAATAATAGATGTATTAGTACATTGTGACACTACGCACCATTTATAAGACAGTTTATCGCAGTAAAGTTATGAAATCGTCCACAATCACTAAATTTAATAGTCGACAGTCGTATTACAATGTAACGGTTACTGTGTTTATTGCATCGTGACGTCACCACACTAAGTAACCTGTATAGCAGTGTTTTGGTGGGTTTCTTATTCATTAAAAATTAGAAAAATTTAAAGAGGACGCTCTACCATCTCAAATTTGGTGCTCTACCTGAGCGATATTATTCGATGTTTTGAATCTGGTACCCAGATGGACGCTGTGTACACTGACTTCTCGAAAGCGTTCGATAGGGTCAATTTGAATTTATTATTGGCTAAGCTGGAGTCCTGGGGTGTGCATGGTGCTCTGCATCGTTGGTTTCGTAGTTTCTTATGTGGCCGAACCCAAATGGTTCGATATAAGAACTACATTTCCACAGAATTTGAAGTGCTGTCGGTCGTGCCCCAGGGTTCGCACTTGGGACCTATTTTATTCAACTTATTCATGAATGATGTCAAGGGTTCCATTGATGTAAATTTTTTGATGTTTGCCGATGATATGAAGATATATTCTGCAGTAGATTGTATCTCAGGCGGTGATGACTTCCAGCTTCAAATTGATTCTTTTGTTAGATGGACTGAAACGAATTGTTTGGAACTTAATATGAGCAAGTGCAGCATCATCTCTTTTCATAAATCCGGTTCTCCGATTTCTCATGACTATCATCTGGGAGATCACATGTTGACTCGAGTAGATTCGGTTCGTGACCTTGGTGTGATATTCGATGTACGTCTTAATTTCAAGGAACATTTGAGAAGTGTAGTTTCCAGATCTTACCAGATGCTGGGCTTCATTATCCGCAACTCTGCCATATTCTCACCCAACACTATCAGAATACTATATTGTTGCCTTTGTAGGTCAATACTAGAGTATGGCTCCACCATTTGGTCTCCATACTACCGCTGCGATATCGAGAGTCTTGAGGGAGTTCAACGTAAATGCCTGCGTTTTTTGGGTTATAAATCTGGTTTCCAAGTCAGACGAGACTATGACTTCATGCGTGTCTATTTTAACTTGGATTCATTGGAAAACAGACGACGGGTGTCCGATATGTGTTTCCTATTTAAAATACTGAATGGTTACGTTGATTGTGCGGACGTGTTACTCAAAGTGGATTTTAATTTACCAAACAGAATTACAAGACACACTCCTCTCTTTCGCTTGAGAACATGCAAAGCGAACTATATTTCGAATTTTTTTGTTAATCGCGTTCTGTGGCTGAGCAACAAGGTATCCCATGACATTGACTTTTTCTCTGGTTCACCAAGATCATTTAAATTGATAGTACGTAGGGTAGTGAATTTGAATTTTGAATAAGATTTGTATTTTTTTTAAAAATAAGATTGTATTTCGGCTACTTTGCCTATATATGTAAGATTTTTATATGTTTTTATGTTTTTTGTAACTTTATTATGTGTGCTATATTTGTTAAAAGGGGGTTTCCCGTTCACAAGGTATTTATATATATGTTCATATTACATATATACTTGAATAAATAAATAAATAAATAAACTAATCAAATATATGGGAAATATGCATCCGCTATAACGAATAATTTGAGATATTTTTGAGGAAACAGTCAACATAATTTGAATTTTCACTATAACTCAATCAAACACGATGTTTTGTTTTAAACCAATATTGTTTCGCCAACACAGTGGCTTCATCAGATGTAGATGATAAACTGATGTTATGTCTATGTATGATGTGATGTTATATAATCTGATAAGATGATGTTCATCATCTACACCTGATGGAGCCACTGTGTTGTCGAAACAATATTGTCATGTTTCATAGTGAATATTACAAACTACTTAGTTTTATCCAAATTAAATTATTGTAGACAAGCGGGAATTGAACAGGTACTTTTGGGGACATCTAGAACTAATAGTGAATTCAAATTATATCTAAATAATAAAGTTGATTGATTGTTCCCTCACCTCTTGGTGAAACATGGGGTGTTAACCCATTTTCAAAAGCTAGATTGAAACCTGAAGAACAGTCTAGCTTTTGAAATTGGGAAACACTTGAAACAATTGTCAAGCATTAATTTAATGAAATTTTTTTTTTAAACCAATCAAGTGCTATTTATTCAATATATCTAAATAATATCTTCAGAAGTTAACAGTAATAAAACAATTACCTCATCTACTGGCGTCCTGTGCACCAATTCCAAATCTCTTCCCATGGTATTCACTTTGTATGTATCCAAGAAACCGGAACTGCACTGCCTGGGATTCAACTGAAAGTCTTTGGCCACGCCTACTATGAGGAACCATTGGTCTTCGGGTTGTCCATGGAACTTGACGAGACATAACGACATCGCCGCCTCGTTCTGCTCCAGTCTTATGAGTTTGTAGGACGTGCCGTGTACTGGATCCATGATTCTAATGGTTGAAGCCCACATACCTAAAGAATATAAATGATGTAAATAGTATTTCATTTATTTGTAAAAACTAGGGCAAACAATGTTTAACATAGGTAACAATGAAAAGTTTGACATAGGTAACTGTATAATCATATTTCAAAGAAAGAAGTGTGCAGTACAGAAAATATCTACAGAAATGTTTGAATATACATGAATGAATCAAAATGAATGCATATAAATGCATACATAGCTGTCTTGTGCTTCTATCGAGTGTAGGCATTGATTTCAATATTTTCAACAATTAAACCCTGAAGGATAATGGAGGCATCTCATTGTACATGTTTACACAACCAGCTTTGATATGATATTTTTTTGATTAATTCCAAACAATTTTTATTTTAAAAGCACCTTGGAAAATTGAACAATCCGTTAAATAGGGTTTTAAATCCACAAAAAAATATTCGTTCATAGTTTTTCCTCTTAAATTATGTTGTCAAAACATATTTAAAAAAGAATATGATATCACTGTTATCGCCCTATTACTCAACTGTTCCAATGAACTTAAGGTCATTGAAAAGATATTATAAATATTATTTTTTTAAATGTGTTATACAATTTTTGATATTTGTTAAATCAAAATCTGTTCATTATCCACATTTTACAGAAAACTCAAGACAAGTGTTGAACTTAGTGAATTACAATTTTGAATCGAGTGTTAAGCGAGAAGTCAAAATTCTTTTTCACATGAATCAAGTTCGCATTATTTTTCATCTTACCATGGCCAGCCTTAGGCGCAGAAAAAATGCTTTCGGGCAGATCCTCATTCAAAAATGCGTCCGCCATTTCCTTCGCCAAATCTTGCTCGTCATCACCAGCGGCTTCCCTCATTTCCTCGGCCATCTGTAGTCGTCTCTGCTTCTTCGTCTCCTCCGTATACGCGTTGTGTTCGGTCTCGATGACGAAGAGATTATTAGACTCTGCGTGAATGATGAATTTTCTTGGAGTGTACTCCAAAGGGAAGGACACCTGATTGAACACTGCCCCCAGTTTCTCGAGTGCCAAAATACGCAAGGTGTTCGTGGAAATAGCAACAATACCTGCCGCATAAAAATTTTAAATTATTACATGACAATTGAAAACATATTTATAGCATAGTGTATAGTGATTTTTTGGACCCTACCCAATAATTGACACTTTTTGAACTAGACATTCTTCAATACACTCTAATGAGTGAAATGAAAGTGCTACTCTGAATATTAACTTCATGTTAATATTTAAAAAACCTGAATTATTCAATCTATTAATAAATGTAGGATTAATATTGATTGTCTCATTTATGAATGAATAAATTGAAAAATTCTGGTCTTCTTACCTAATAATAGGTAAAAATTATTTTATTAGAAATTGATAGCAATAAAATACATTTTTAATTGACAACAATCGCAGATCAGCACAAATTGAATTCCTTAAACTTGAGTTATTTGTATATGTTGATTCCATCTTCAGGTTCGTACACCTTGAACTTGGCTACGCCGTTCTGAGGAGAGCCAATAAGCTCGAAACACGTGTCAACGGCTGCTTCCAGTTGAGTTGCGGGCTATACCAAGAATTACATTTTTGTCGTATATATATATATATATATATATATATATATATATATATATATATATATATATATATATATATATATATATATATATATATATTTCTTGAAATTGATTTATTGCCTGTTTGAGGTATTTATTTTGAAAGTTTTTAGCATTAACAGGCTTTTTTAATATGAAAAAGTTTATTTCTGTTGACGTTTCGTTGTTATATTACAACTTTGTCAAAACTATTATATATATATATATATATATATATATATATATATATATATATATATATATATATATATATATATATATATATTTTGAAAATTTTTAGCAATAACAGGCTTTTTTAATATGAAAAAGTTTATTTTTGTTGAGTTTCGTTGTTATATTACAACTTTGTCAAAACTAATTAATTAACAATATTAATTTCCTTTTTTCTTCACTTTTTACTCAAATCGACTAGGTACCGCTTTCTGTTATTTAATTATATATATATATATATATATATATATATATATATATATATATATATATATATATATATATATATATATATATATATATATATATATATATACATATAATTGAAAATTATAATATATAATATTATAATTGAATATAATTGAAGATTGTTCTATCATTCAGTTAGTATTTGGAAAAGCAGTGATATTCAAAAATATATGTGAAAATTATCAATACTTATAATTGACTTAAATTAGAATTATGAATTGAATGAAATTATTTGACTGAAGTTTGAAATTCATCTTGATTTAGATTTGGAAGCAATTTTAATATTGAATTTAGATATAACAATTTTTAAATGAAATAAGACAAAGGTAAACATTTTTCTAATGTTTTCATTTCAGAAAAAAGGGAGAAAGTCTACTGTTTATAATTGGAATTGCAATTTCGAATTTAAAATAAATTAAATACCAAAATTATTTTTCAAAAATACTTTGATGAAGTAAAAATTTCCTTCACCAAAATTAGCATGGAATGAAAAATTCGTTATGAACCATATATAGTATATTATACCATATATATAGAATATATGAATCGAGATGCTATAATCCTAGATGTTGGAATTACCTTCTGGGCATTGTTCCGAACTGAATCCTGAAGCATACTCCAAACTTTCATAGGAGAGAGGTGTTAAGTAAAATCTGCTTTGATAGTAGTAACTGAGCCATGATCTACTACTCATTGCTAACAGCGCTTCGGACTGCTGCATTCTTATTCTGAATAGTTTTACTGGTCTCGAACCCAAATACCTAGTTCGAGTATCTGTGAGATCACCTGATAACAAAAACAAATATTAAACATTTTTTTATTCAACTTCTTAGAACCATGGAATAAACTCTCAACTAATTGAGGTTATTAGATAATCTAGATTAATTAATAGTATAATCTCAGATAGTGCTCAGATATAAAATATATATATATATATATATATATATATATATATATATATATATATATATATATATATATATATAAATATATACTATCAGGAAGCAGTCCACACAAATGTCAACAAGAACGAACCTATCACTTTCGAGTGCGTTCGAGAAATTATCGTACTTGTTGAATGATAATATGATACAATTGTTTCATCCTCATTAGGAATCATCAGTCATATTCAATCAATCAAGAATCGATGCCTTTCAAAACAACCCCAGGTTCTATATCCAAATGAGAACATTAGTTTGTGAATTACTCACTTGAGCTCCCTCTATCGAAGAAAAAAGGTATAAACTCTCTTTAGCATTCTAGATTCTTCCTCCTGGCAACATTTCATTCAAACTCCCCAAAATTCTGTCAGTATTGTGTCAAAATGGTCCCATGCCTAATTGCTCCATATTACACCAAGGCGGGCAAAAAGAAAGTTTCTAAATTCACGAATCCTTCATACATAGTCAATACTGAGACTCTCAATAGAAGTATTTCAAATAAAACTTTCAGGGAGCTGTCCAAACAAATTGAGAACAACGTCAACGTTGTTCAACGAGAACATGTAACAAGAAAAGACGCATAAACTCTCTAGCATTCTAGATTCCCCATGACAACATTAGTTATTTTTTTTCCCATTTGGGTGTGATCTAGAGCATTAGGCATGAGTCCATTTTTACACATTACAGACGAAGCTCTGGGGTGTTTGAATGAAATGCCTACGAAGTTTCTACCTACTCTAACTAAAGTTGTCAGGAGGATATATATATATATATATATATATATATATATATATATATATATATATATATATATATATATATATATATATATATATATATATATATATATATATATATATATATATATATATATATATATATATATATATATATATATATATATATATATATATATATATATATATATATATATATATATATATATATGTTATATCTTATAATACAATATCATTACCAGTTATAGGATCCAATACCGTCCTTAACAAAGCACCATTCTGTAATCCAATGTTTAAGTAAAGACTGCTGGTGGTGCTAGCAGCCGCTGCGATGTCGGGATCCCTTTCCGTACAACCCATTTGCACGATGCACAACGACTCCGCGCATACTGGCAAGGCTTCCATGGATCTTGGCGCGAGGACGTCGTTAGGATCGAGGGATATTATACGTACCGTGCTGTCAGACAAACCGACCGCCAAGAAGCGAGAACGCTGCTCTCCTTGGGGCACCGAACCTAGCGCCATACAGAGTACGTCGGAGTCCATACGCCTCCTAGGAATACATCGAATGAAATATAGCAACTAGGCAGGTCGATACAATTTTGAAACTGTTTGCTATTTAGTAATGATCATTTCAAGAAATATTTTTATATTTACATATAAAACACGCAAAGCATAATATTCACCTTTCCTTATACTCGTGGAGTTGCCCAGATGGATCCATCTCAAAATACGCTAATTCTCCACCAGATAGCGCTATAACTACTTGTCTCTGATTGACAGCACATTTTACTATTGTTTTCTTTCCTGGTGCTTTCCATTCGATAACACGTTTATCAGCACATATATGTATTATTCCATCAGGATATACCTAAAACATACACCACCACATAATTAAATCAGATAAGTTAATTTTTCATATTATATAACACAAACATTTTGAGAAATAATTCTACATTTTGTCATTATTACTTCACCAAGACGTCCGTAAGTATACTCACTTGCACCAGAGCATCGTCACTCAGGGCTGAACATGACAAGGTTGGCGTTGTTCCTAAGAAACCGCTGTCAGTCACTTCTTCCACCGTTTCACCAATGCTCAATACTAGCGTGGCATTGCCGAAAGACACGATAATGTAAGCGTCGAACTCGTCGTCGCTTCTCTTCTTCACCGTCCACACGGCATTCGGATTGCCAGGAAGCTCGGACACCGCCATCTCGGAAACTTCTAGACCGTGACTGAGGACACGCAAGGAGGACCTGGGGCCCCTGCCGCACATCATATATAATTGCGGCGTGTCTTCACCGGCCAAATCTGCGACACGGCTCGACAAGATGGGCGATAGCGATTCCATTTCGTCAACGAGAACGAGATTCCTAAGGGCTCTTGGTGCAAAGAAGAATGTGTCACCTGTGTAGTCAAATAAATATGAGAAAATATTCTTTTAATTATATAGAGAATGGTTAACTATGTAATATTTACGATTTATTCATGACTACAGAATAAATGTAATAAATGAATCATGATAAATAAAATAAATAAATTGAAAATTAAACACAAAAAAAGAGATCAGCTAACTATTCCTGTTTTTTGTTAAGATTGACCACTGCAAATTAAAATAAATGATAATAAATACCCATAGAATTTACTAAGGGGGATATTATTAATTGCTACATTGCCAAAACTATTCTTAACTTTTTATCACTTATATTTCCTTATCACTTGTTGGAAACAAGTATAAACCAAGATGTTTATGTATTGAATCTTAAAAAATAATCAAACCCTTTTATACTTAATCACTTTTGTTTTGATAATTGTCTGGATTATCTAACCTTCTTCTAGAGGCATTGCTGAACTGAACTCCAATTCATCATCATCATCTCCAAGATGTGCTATATGATACAAATAGTGATTTCCAAATTCAGAAGCGACAAACAAAAAGCCGGTTTTGAGAACGCACATCGCTGTTGCGACTGGAACGGTATCAAAATATTTTAAGTTAATTTCCGTAACCATATCATCTTCTGTTTCAAGGGTTATCTTGAAAATATCTCCTTGCTCTGTTTGTGCAAGGAAAAAAAACATCGATTTTGTTTTGTGCGTAGCAGAACATACAAAAATCATTCCTAAAAAAGTTTTTGTGTAAAATTATCGGCTTAATCTTTTATGCACAGCATATTATTTTTCGATAACAAACATGATTCTGCAAACATGATTGCACACATAACCAAATTGAGATTCCACAAGGTTCTACATGAAAAGTTACAAAAAATCTCCTAAATAGTTAATAATCTATTTGATTCAAAGAATATGATATGAAGTTATAATAAAACAATAACAAAGCTTCAGATGTGATGGAGTACATAACAGAAAACACACACAGTTAAACACAGGTACAGGCAATTCAAACACTTGAATTTGATTTCCACTTTGTCATAACGTGATGTTTTTTGTTGGGATAACCGACTTCTTGAACTGCTAGCACAATATGATTTGATGTTCTGATTGAAATCATATTCTATTAGCACCTCAAAAAGTCTGATATCCCAACAAAATGCTTCACTTTATGACAATGAAAGTGTAAATCAAAATCAAGTGTTTGAATTATCTATAGTTATTATAATAGATTTGACCAAGTAAATGCCAATACTATCGAATATTCCAAACAATTATATATGTATTGATTGATAGAGTTTCATTCTGAAGATAAATAAAAATTTAAAGAAAAAAGATAAAAAATATATTGTATATGTAATGAGCTGAATTTTTTCAAAGTTGTTGGAAATTTTAGTTTTAGAACATTACTGGGAAACAATTATATTAAGAAGTAATTTGGCTTACCAGAAATACAAGAACCTATTCATTATGTATTAAATTGTATTAATGTACTCAACCCTAGTAACTTATCTTAGTAAACTTACCCCTTTCTGGATCATCAAGATCGCTTCTTCTTCTAGGAATTGGGCAACGAATATCATGCTGATCTCCTAAGTTTTTGTAAGTTAAATAATTTTCAGAGCAAATGAGTACTCCAGAGGGTCCATCATAGCCACCAGGCACAGTAACAAGAAAATTAGCATGCTCTTCAAGAGGCTCAGAATACTTTCTTACCACATGATTAGTTCCAAGATGCAGCTCATAAAAAGTTAATGTCTGTTGTGTTTTTTGAGCTGCCTCACCTGTAGGATCTGTGTCAGCATCTTCATAATCTATTTCTAAGCAAGCAAATGTAGGATTATCATAGCCTACATCAACTCCAACCATATGATATACTAATGTGTTACTTTTATGTGCCTCCAACGGTGATGAAATTGTTAACCTGGCTTGGGCATCTCTATTCAAAATATAAGCTAATTTTTGCTTTTCAACTGCTCCAATCATCACAGCTCGGCCTCTTGGATCTGTAGCTAAGTATTGGCCAGGAACAATTCTTCTTACACCTGACTTACCAAATGTTTCTTGATGTACCTTTTCAAATATGTTCTTTTGGGGCATATATTCTAATATGACAACTCTACCAGAGTCTGAACCAATAACATAATCCTTAGTGCCTCCAGTTAACCTGAATGGCATTAATGATCTAATAACACCAAAAACTTCAGTGGATAATACGGTATGAACTTTGCCAGTGTTAGGATCAGGTCTCAATACTTCTAAAGATTTACCTCGTGATATAACAATTTCTTGAACTTTTGTACCAGAAAAATTTCCATGTATAGCATGGGTGATAGCCGTAGCCTTTTGTAATGTTAAATTATACAAATGCATCTTGAGGAGTCAAGCGACTAACACTTATTTATTTTTCTTATCTGATTTTTCAATTGCTATATTTTACCACTTATAAGATATATTTCTTTCTCAATACGAATATAGAGAATTGATACCAATATACTCAGCAGAAACGAAGATTTATCAAACATATCAAAATAAGCATATTTAAAAATATTTGAGCTCAATATCAATATTTCTATAAAATATTGAGGTTACTTTTAAGCCGTACGCCGCACAGAATATGCTTAATAAGAAAGACACAGAAAATACTTTAATTCTTTAATTATCAAATATTATTATTATTTGATTATCATTAATAATCAAAGTTTACTTTAAATTTAACAATAAATTTTATCATCAACTAGATGGTCTACCGATGAGTTCACCCCTATCGCCTCTATTCAGTGAAATCTTTAAGGATCATCTAGATTCCAAGCCTTTTTCTTCGCAAAATAAGTTGATTAAAAATGTTTTCTTTTGAAGAAGATATTAAGACTATATCTTTTTTATCTGGACATGTACGGATAGACAATTGTAGCAATTTTTATAAGTTTTAAATTTTCTTTACAGCCCTATTCAGTTCACGGAAATTGAAAATGCAACACATAATTTATGCTTTCTAGATTCAGAAATAATCATTATCAAATAACAATTTGTCATTTAACATATATAGAAAACCAGCATGCACGGATACTCTTATTAGTTCCTGCAGCGCTAAGTCTTACAAAATTAAACTCAGTGCTTTCCAGACTTTCATCCACCGTTTACTTTCAATTCCACTTTCCCGAGAAAATTACTGTAAGGAAATTTCCATAACTAAGCAATTAGCAAAGAATAACGGTTACTCTAAATCGATGATTGATAAATTAATAATTAAAAAGCACCATACACGACTAATGAAATAAATTTTTCCATTTACAAATGCAGAAGATGATAATATTGAAAAAAACTCTATAGTATTAATCACATAACAAATCTCACGGATAAAATCGAAAACAGATTGGGGAAGCATAATATTAAAACTATTAGCTATTTCTATTAGAAGAAATTTGGGTTAATTTCAGTTAATAATAAAGAGAAACATGCTACAAAAGATAAAATTGGAGTATAGTGCTGATTGTGACGCATACTACACAGTCCAAGCTGGACGAAGCATCGAAACCAAAATAAAAGAACATGAATTCTCCATATTGAATAACAAAAATTCTACTGGACTTTCAACACATTTTATTCATAATAACCATTTCATAGATTTAAACTCTAAGTTTTAAATTTAAGACTTTCTTTGTTATTTGGTAATTCTTAGATTTAATTTAATAATTCTACCTGTATATTGACTTGTCCCTGTACTTCCGAGGCATCGATATCAGTCTATTGCAGGTAACGATGTATATAAGAATGTTTGTCAAAAAATGTTGTTCCGTCTAACTTTTGAAAATGTGGTAACACTCTAAAACAACTGTCTAAGTATTTATTATAAATTTTGTGAAACCAAGCCAAGTGTTTTTATTTAATAGATTCTATTAAGATTAAGTTTTCAATTAAATGAGTCATTTCTGTTAATCATCTTCAGAGAAAGTTTCTTAGCTTTTAAATTATTTAAAATTTATTCGACACCAATTAATTATAATTATGATTAATCAGTTATTTCAATTCATTTTAATAGCTGCTGTCATCAATTCTAAAATATGATTATGTATGAGTTCTGTTATAAGGTTGGACACAAATTTTATGGAATTTGCATTTCCTTATTTTCACTCTTGGATAAGTCTTGGTAATGCTTTTCATTGAGGTATACCTTTATTGAAAATAAAATAGACTCTAATTCGAATTGTTTCAGACTGAATTGGTATCGAGTATTAAACGAACTGCCAATCTCATTTACAGTAAAGGAGGTATTCTTAGAAAACTAGATAATTTAGGTACAAGGAATACTCCTTTTAAAATAAGTTCTCATGGTTTTAGTACATCGTCAAGCAAGGTAACTTTTCATATAATTTCCTACCGTTTTCAGTAATAGACTACTTTATATTGTAGCTATTTTGTGTATGAAATGAATGTACCTCCTACAACTTTAGCTGATATAAATGAAGAATTGGGTCGTGATGTTGACGTGATTCGACGAAAAATTTTTAAGAAAAATAAAAATAATGAAGTTGAAGAATGCACTCTTCATGAAGAAATGCAACCAGTTCCCTATAGGAAAAATGTACAAGAACTACTGGAAAAATCAAAGAAATTACATAAACCTAAATTTCAATATGGTAATGGCTTGGATTATTATCCATTTCAAAAATAATTTGCTTAAGTTTGCTGATGAATACTTTAATTACAGTATGATTAGTAGTATTTTTAATGATTTTTCACATCAAAATAGTAGATAACTCGAGATTTTTATGTAGCAGTGAAAATAATTGTTTACTATACACAAAGAAAAGTCAATAATTGTAAATAATTACACAAATTCTAAATGTTTTGTTACCTATTACCTAAACTAGATTTTATTACAACTAATTTGATAATTTAAGAAGTGCCATTTGCTAATTCTGATAATTTGAACCATACATAATACAATGAATACAACAATAAGCTTTGAGAAGAGATATATTTATCTCAATATATACAAAACATTTGGTACATAAAAATATATTGTTTTATACAACATAAAGAAACAATTATTTCTAAAGGAGTCTGCAAATGTTGTCACAACCAAGTATAACATGGTGAAAATTGAATCAGGTAAACCACGAACACACAACTTGATACATTTGTCACAATAATACATTTAATCTGAAAAAATTACAGTTATGTGATTGAACTACTGAATTTAAATACTATCCAAATCCAACTGTATTTGAAATGTGATGCAATTAGGAACTAAAATATTTGTACTTAATGAAAAATCTTCTGAATTACTCTACTGCAAGGCAGAAAAAATAATATTCTTTAAGATAAGGGCGGATGTTCCTCTTATATAACTATATAATGTTTATATAAAGGAAAAATAATATCAGTTCTTTAATTTACTGGATGCTCTTGCCATTTTATGTGAAATATAAGACTTGAAACCAAATAATCAGGAAAAATTTTATGAAAAATGGATTTTTGTGTTTAAAACTTTGCAAGACTTCATAATTTAACAGATTTACTTAATAATTGTTTGGCACTGTTAAACAAAGTGAAAAGTGTTTTGGATTGTTAGGATGTGGTTATCTGAGCAACTTTCAGACACTGCTAACTGGATAAAATATTGTGTTTGGAGTACTGACTGATTAGAGGTAGATATATACTCTAGGATTCTGCTTTGTCGATATGTTAAATTTGTTATTGTCTCAGTTTGTAGTAGCAAGCAGTTTAGTTAGGAAATTACCAGTCTTCGCTCCGCCCTAGTTTCTAGCGCCCTTTAAATTAATTCAGGAGGGCGGAGCTATTGCAGCAAAATAACCAAACACCAGTAGTACCAAAGATAAACGACAAGTCATAAAATAGATTCGTTATATGAACACTGATACCGACATTCAGTTCAGATATTATCGAGAAAATGCTTTTAAATGTTAAATCGAAATTGTCAGGGTATAGTGAAAATAAACATTGCAACAAGTATTTGCGTGTTTGCTTTTTTTACCGAAACTTTCGTATAAGTTCGACGAAGTGTATGTGATTCGAATAACCGCATGCTTTAATTTGAATTATAGTAAAATTTAATACCCAATATACGCAACGTTATGTTGAACTGCGAAAGAAGTATTGTGAAAAATTTGAGACATAGAGATAATTATGATAACCATTCGATAAAAAAGCCACCGATTACGAAATTGATTGGAACTTACAAATAGGACCTTACAAGGTTTTCTAGCTTAACCTAGGCCGTTTGCGGAATCAGTATTTTATTGACATTTTATTGAAGTTTTAAAGACATACAATTAACAGGTAAATCTGTTATTTTATTTAACATGCTAATTCTTTAAATTAAATATTCAAACATGCTCCACAATAGAGTTCCATAAAAATAAAAGGCAGTTCTCTTTAATGATTTTTTTATGCCTTGGAACTTATATTTCATTCTGATTAAAGAAGTCAAACACTGAAATATAATCCATTTCGCTCGGCATTCGGAATGAATTTAATACATACCTGATCTTATAAAAAAAAAATTAAAGACAATAATTTTCAGATATAAATTACAAGTAGAAGTCTGTATTAAAAAAAATAAAGAAATATGTTGTTTAAGCTTGAGCTTCTTTTGAACATCATTTGACAATTGTCGACTATTATTCAAAGAATGTAAGCATAAATAATAATAAGGTAAATATTTTTTGGTAAAAATATGAAGAGCTCAATTTAATCCAGTTTCCAGATGATTCAATGTCATTGATTTCAGAAAATTATCTTCAATCTTTAAATAGGTATTTTCGAATATTTGATAGAATTTCATGAAAATGTGTACTTCAGTTTCACATTCAGCATAAAGTGTTTGTTGTAAAAGTGAAATTTAAGGCAAAAGTTTCTTCCAATGAGCATCCAAAATGAATTTTTGTAACTTGAGACAATTAGATAAAATAAACTAGAGATTTATGCTCCTTATTTCGTAATACAACTTTGCAGGTAGAGTAATGAAAATTAATTTAATAGAAAATAACGCAAAATAACTAGTACTACTAGTACCAGATGGATCTTAAGTGATTTTCAAATCGAATAATCTGGGAACTCTAATAATACTATAACTTGAACACAGGATTACATTACTAAAGTAAATAAGTAATAAGTGAACGGAATTTTAGGATTATTACTTAACTACCTCTACACCTTTAGCGTATTACACAATATTAATTCGTTTACACGTATTAGATATTTAATACTGAATCAATTGACCTATTGACCACTTATCCCTTTTGTGGAATCTAATAACTTCAGAAAGTGCATGCAACATTCAATTCATTTAAAACAGTTACTGCAAGTAATACATTTGGTTTTAATTTTGTCGATAATAGCTGCCTGTATCGGTTTTAGTCCACATTGTATTGACAATAAATAAAAATAAAAGATCA
Organism: Henosepilachna vigintioctopunctata; assembly: GCA_030704895.1. Taxonomy (NCBI): domain Eukaryota; kingdom Metazoa; phylum Arthropoda; class Insecta; order Coleoptera; family Coccinellidae; genus Henosepilachna; species Henosepilachna vigintioctopunctata. The sequence goes on from JARQZJ010000072.1 coordinate 1,714,079, forward strand.
ATAAGGAAAGATTTTAAGAGATTAAAACACCATGCAATAATCAACCACATCATCATTGTGCACTGAAATTACTTGAAAATCAAACTCGGTGTTTTTTTGAATGACATCAAATTAAACAAATTTATTTGCAGTAACTTCAAAATATTTCCATTTTACTTTTTTCTGTATCTCGCTTTTTTAAACCCTTTCCCAAACCAACCAGCCTGTACTTTACTCTTATCATTCTGATCCTTATTCTCATCCTTTGAATCCACCAGATCCTCTTCGTCTGTCGAATAATCACAACACACACATACGTTGACCTTGTCTTTCTGTTCAATCTTACTGAATCTTACTTCCTGCTTGACGAATACTGGCTCAGTCGACTGGTAAAACAAGCAATCAAATGACTTCTGGTTATCATAACAGAACTTGCAAGTTGGTTGTCTAATTTCGAGCTTTTCATCTACATTTACTTCTTCTTTGATATACGGGACTGGGTTTATAATACTGTGCAGACCGGAATACAACCAACTAGACTGATAAGGATAAGAGTAATAATAATAATCGGACATACTTTTGTAGAGATCATCTCGAAAATACTTATTATAATGTACAAACGGATCGAATATGGTGCTGTTGAAGAGAATATTCTGCTGGGAAACTTGAGAATCCAGAGTAGTTGAACTGGCTTGAATATATGAATTGTTTAAAATACTATCAATTGAAAAACGACTACGGAAAGGGGAAACGGCAATCTGCGGAAGACGTTGTGTGGTTTGGGCGTCTTCGATGGATTTATACCTATTGCAAATATTATCACAGAAGTCCGACTTGGCGGCCGGGATTGAATTATCGCTGAGATCAATTTTATACGTACAGTCTTTTCACTAGAATTTTGTACTTGAGGTGTTTTGTATATCTCTGATTTTGTATCTTCCTTTTTATATTTGAAGCAGTTCTTGAGATATGGTTGCGTAGTGGTGTGCATTTCAAGTTCGCACAGCCTACTGCAATGGAAATAAATGGGATCTCTCGAACAATCATACCCTGCTGGAGCTATACCTGCAAATTATGTAGGTTTTCAAAATGATGAAATTAATAAGAATTCTTCTGAAGGACAATTTGCCTTCAAAAAGAAATTTTCTCAGGATAAATGCTCATTAAAAAAATAGCTTCCAGTCATTCTTGCTCCTCATAAAAATAAAATTAATAAGTATGGTGCTTATCAAAATGTTCAATAACTTTGTTAGTTTTGGAGATTTTTGTAACAATTCTCATGAAAGGGATTTACTAGACAATTCTCATAATATTGATCTGTATGGTGTTAGTATTTGTTATATAGTTTTACAACAGATGGACCTACATTTTAGTTAATAAAATCTTAATTTTCCATTTATTATATAACTTCTGACAGTTTGAAATGTTTGTAGTATATTAAAAGATAAATGAATTTAACTCCATTATATTCTGTAAAGTTGAAGTTAAATTCTATGTATTCTACTTTTGAAATTATTGTGTATTATCTACTATTATTGTCTACTATTATTGTCTATTATTATCTACTTTTGAAATTATTCATACATATTTTTCTAAAACGGAGATTTTAAGATTCTGTCTAATATCACACATATGATATTAATATCTATGATATATATAATATGAAAATGAATAAAGATAGATTTTTACCTAAGCAATCCATGACTTTTTTCATAACTTCATCACATTTTCCATTAATTTTCACATTTGCACACTCATCTTTAGGGGTCCACTGAAGATTGACAATATATAAATTAGGTCTCTTCTTAACAGGCTTATCCATCTGCCACAACCATGGATATTTTTTCAATACCTTTAGACTGGATCCTAAACAAAGAATTGTTGTTGCATTTTTGGCATTTTTACATGCTCCTTTCCAATTTAGAGGCCACTGCAGAGTACCTCTTTCTCCAAAATGCACTATTGTGTCTACTAATGGCCCATTGCACATGTAACACTTTCGGAAGGTTTTGTGGAAATATCTTGAAGTGTTTTCTGTAACGTCAAAGGGTCTCCAATATTCTTTATGAGGTTTGCAATTTTTACATACTTCTAGATACATATTACCATGCAATTCTGATAAAACAGCCTTAGGCAAACCAGATCTCAAATGTAGACCATCACAATTTTGGGAAACAACATACTTCAAAATATTCCTCTTATACAATTCATACAATGCCATATGTGTGTAAGTAGGTTCAGCTAGGGTAAGATCATGATTCCTAAAATATTGATAATACTTGACTAATATATTTAGTAGATTATGTGATCAATCTTGGAGAATGATGAAATGTAAGTGAAGCAAATTTTCCAATATCTCACCCGATATCTTTTCCTTGCTGCAGGCGAGTCCAAATACCATTTGGGCCTCTATAATCTGGTATCTTAGCAGATGTGCTTATTCCAGCTCCAGTATAAACAACAAGATGTTGAGCTTGTGCAATTGCTTGAGCTAATCTTTCACATTTGATTTTTAGGATATCCTCTGGATCTTCAAATTCTTCTAATCGTTTCTTTGCTTCATCCCTTCTTCTCCATCGTAATCTCACTTCTTTAACTTCTTCAGAACAGTCATTCAGAACTTTTTCCTCATCAAATGTACGGTCAGAAGAACATTTTTGTAATATTAATGCGATCTAAAATAAAAATTATAGGATTTAAGTTTCATAACTCATACCGAAAGTGTGAGTCATGAAGTTGAAATTGTAATACCTTCTTCAAGGAGGCATTTTTTTGTTCTTTCGCACATATTTTCTTATACTGTATTTTATTGGCCCTGGGTAATCTATATCTTTTGAAATTATGTTCTGTAAACTCTGGTTCATCTTTAATGTCGTCAGAAATATTCCCTACACTTTCAAATGCAATATCCATATTTTCGTTTTACCAGTTACACCGAGCATGAACATTTTTTCATTTCAATTTTTGATATTATTCATATATTTCACGGACGTGTTTCTTCAGTGAAAAGTATTTATTGTACTCGAAGTGATAAAAACCAAATCCTTACATAAAAACACATATATGTGCCTCTAAAGTTGTGCGACGTTCTACTTAAAAACCTAATTAACTATATAAACAAACAGGAAACGAGCAAACTGATGTCCCAAAATTTGACATTTGTCAAAATCTTATCATAGATGTATTTTGTGTTATTATCATAGAATGATATAACATTAAAAATTACTTTTTGTGAATCTTGTAGAGGGAAGTTCAGAGATGAGGCAATTCTAACAGCTCCTGTCAAAAATAGAAATATGTTTGAAGAAAATAAGAATACTACATATAACACCCGCTCATTGGACATGGATTCTCCAATGCACAAGCTGGTAAAAACAGAACAAAGACCTTTGTATAAATGTATGAAGTACTTTAATAAACTACCATCCAATATTAGAAGGGAAAAAATCTCAGTACATATAAAGCTAATATCTATAAATATCTCCTCAAGCTTGGGCCTTTAATATAAATGAATTTATCAATTATTGTGAATAGACTCTTTATTTTGATCCTATTTCTGTTTTTAGTGTATGTTTTTGGATGATTTACTTGATTAAATACAACAAAAATTAATTCAATTTACTGTTACGTAGCCTTGTTTTTTGAATTATATTATTATCATTTCTCACAACTTTTTAAGAGTCTAGTTTAAATTGTCATGACGCCCTCCTCATGAACTCCTGCACGCAACATTTCAATTGAAAGAGATGTTTTTTCAATATCCTAAGATGTAGGTATGTATAGAAATATGGGGTGCTAATCCCTAACCATAAATCTAAGAATGTTATTAAGATATGAATATTAGTAATGCCCAATTCCCCCGATTCCTGGAAATCGGTATGAAAAGGGTTCGGTGCTGACAAGGCCTCAATCTGTCTACTCCTTGTCAGATGTTGAATTAATTATCTACCAGTGGACAAATAATGTAGGGCACAGTTCTCCGAATTCCTGGAAATCGACATGAAAAGGTTCGTTGCTGTCAGGGTCTCAATCTGCCTACTCCTTATCAGGGGGTGATTAGTTGCCGACTGATGGACAACCAATTTAAGGCCCAATTCTCCCGATTCCTGGAAATCGGTATGAAAGGGTTTCGGTGCTGACAAGGCCCCAATCTCCTACTCCTTGTCAGGTGAATGAGTTGACTACTGATGTAGAACTGATTTTATTAAGAAAATATTACCGTATTTATACATAAATTAAAACTGCTTATCGACTACTATTAACTAACACTATTAACTATTATTAATTGTGTCTAGAAAATCTGTTTGAAATCTCAAAGATTTTAAACAAGGTATATCAGCGAAAACATTTTTTCTGCAGCAGCGCTTCGTCGGTGATGCATTAAAGGAACACACTTTTATGCCCGGCAATGGGATTCGAATGTACATCTACAAATTCAAAAATATTTTACACTGACCGTCGTACTGTCCTGTAGAATGCGTTACGATATTCAGTAAGCTACAGACAAATCCAAATAACAATGTGATATAAATTTCATTTCTGATATCTGAAATTACGGTATACCCAAATACCTTGTTATGATTTATGTTATTATATAATTAAGAATTAACAAATTTGTAGCCTACGAATTTTAAAATCGAGATCACAACCACAGCCTAACTCTACTAGTAAGTAGAGTCACAGCCTAACTCTACTTACGTAGAGTTAGACTGTGGTAGAGTTAGGCTGTGTCACAACCTTATTAACCACAGAACATACCCTTAATAGAAATGCAAACTCGGTGCATTGGATGTGGAAACAAATATGGCCGATTTGACGTTCACAGTGGGCGGAAGTAATTATCGAGCGGGAGATTCAAACTCATGTCACAGTATATACACAGAATCGAGTCTATTATTCTATGAATATTCAGGTATTTTTTGCGCGGGAATTTCAAAACTACTACTTAAAATATGGATTGATATTCAATATTAATGTACCCACCCAAAATTAAAAAGAGTTTCAAATAAAAAAGGTTTTTATTATTATAAACTGATTATAATCATGTAAACAGTAACACCTCACAAGTAATTGGAATTTAAAAAAATCTACAATACATAAATTGTTTTATTTACAAAGTTCTATTCTGTTCTGCCTATTAGGCAGAAAATGATGAACTGAACATTATTCCTGGAACAATGTGAATAAATAAATATAACCAGATCAATATTACAATATAATATAAACCAGATCAATATTAGAAGAAATAACAAATATTTCTTAGATATAAAAAATAACAAAATAACGTTGCTAAGTTTGAATGAGAAAGGAACATAATATTCTAACATAAATACAAATAAACTAGATCAATATTAAAAACTTTGGTATAAAAAAAGAACAAAATATACATTTTCTTAGTTTCTGAATTAAAATGAACATAATAAGAATGCTAAGTTTGAATGAAAAAGGAACATAATATTCTAAAATAAATACAAATAAACTAGATCAATATTAAAAACTTAACAAAATAACAAAAAAATCTTTGGTATAAAAAATTAACAAAATATACATATTCTTTGTCACTTAAATAATCAAAAATTATCAGTCTGTCTTATCAAACAACACTTTTTCATATCATGTTCAGAGCAAAAATCATATTGCGAGTAGTGATCTCTGTATAAAATTTTGGGGTATATCACCTTTGTGCCCATAGTTATTCAAAAACACATACAATTTATTATGAATATCCATTATAAATTTAGAAATTTTATGAGATGAGTATATCAATTTTCTTTTGTTTTCACAATACTCTTTGAACATAATGAAAGTGTGTTCATGTGGGGCTTCTTTAGAAATCAAATCTGTGCTACAAATTTCACATTCAGGAAGTGTCATTTGTTTAAGAATATAACCAGCTACATATGCTGTTGCATTATTATCCTCTTCGGGAAAATGAAAGCTATTAGAGTGCAAAATTGATTGGAAGTCATGAAGTATTGACTGGTTCAGTGAGAGGAACCAGAGGAAGAGTGACATTTCTTGCAGCGATAAAGGTTGAAGATCAGCTACATCAGTTGGAGTGGTATTATATGGACCATTAATTGGTTCAGTGAGAGGAACATTATCAATATCAGAACTCATATCTCCAATGCGAGGAATATTATGTCCAACCTCATCTGTTTTTGTCTGAAAATAAAAGGTCAAATTATTGAGAGCTTCACAGTCATCCTTCCCACAGTTTCCATTATTAATGGGAGATGTTAGTCCATTGATGACAGTGGTTTTCAATGCAGCAACAAATTGATGACAAGTTGGATTTGTATTTGATATTCCATGCTGCCTTAAAATACAGAATAAATTTTCCAATGGATCCTGACTGAAAGATCTCAGTGAAAAATAATTGAAACCTTTTTCCAAAGGATTCCAAAGATATATCACTGATCTTATAGTTGTCTGCCAACCTTTAATGAATTTAAATTGGGATGTAACATTCCTACCATTACTTTTGTCAAAAAATTTTAAATATTGTAATTCTCTAAGCATTGTTGACCAAAATGCAATATGAGGTGAAGTATGTTTCAAAACCCCCTTCAAAGGCTTACCTTCTGGTCTTATACTGACTGGTACAAGATATTTACAATGAAATTTCAATCGCTCAGCCTGCATTATTATAAATTCTGAAATTCTAAGATTTTATACTTGACTCTGAAAATTTTGTCGACCGTCTTCAACGTCTGGAACCTTGTGAACTAACGTGTGAAATCTTTTTAACCCTTGTTGATTATACTCCTTCCAATGATAGTATATCCCAATAACCTACAATCAAGAGTTATTTCATAATATAACAAAATCATTGTTGTTTTGTCAGTTTAACAAAAAATGCAATGTTTATGGAACATTTTCCACTAAACTACTTAAAAAATACAGGTTATATTTGTTAGTATACTTACATTCGCTGTAGTTGTTCTGATGGCGAACTTTTCCTCCAAATCTAAAACAAAAGTAATTAACAAACGTCATTTGTTTAAACTTACTATTGTAAGGTGTTGTCGAATCTATATAGATTTGGTAAGATCTATCTATATTCAAAATAATGATTAACTCACCTATTTGAATGAATTAACACATAAAATTGTGTTAATTCATTCCTACGACGCATTGCCAAACAACCGGCAAAACCATGAGTCTTGAATGACGAATGAAATAATTTGACGGCCAGTCCATTACAGTTACCCTTGATTTTTTCAGCTACAGCGCCATCTAATCGCTGGTTGGCAAAGCTCATTTCTAAAAGTAAGGTTAATGTTTTGTTTCCAATTTTGATAGGTTCTCGGCCTTCTTATTTGTATGTTCTGTGTTATTAACGAACATAGAACCCTGCATGTAATCATTTAACCTATATAAAACAATTTTTGTGGGGTAGATATTACAAAAATATTTTTGTATTATTTTGTAAAGTTTGAATGATATAAAATGGGCGGTATGAATATTTTACTGAATAGGATATTATGTCCGAAACTGGAAAATATTGGACAAAGAATGTTACTTGCAAATCACTCACTTATTCGCAAGGTAATAACCGTACAGATTGATATGAATTAGTGATATGTGTTATAATTTTGATTAAATTTTTAGAAACGAAATGATTTTTCTACCGAAAGTGCAGCTGACAACGATAAAAATATGAGTAAAGCAATGAAAGTGTATCTCGCTAGAGCCAAAGAACATGAAATTTTCATGAAAGAAAGAAATATTGAATTTCAGTTAGGTAAACGACATCTTGCTAATATGATGGGTGAAGATCCAGAGACCTTCACGCAGCAAGACATCGACGTATGTTGAAATATATCAGAGAAAGATAAGAAATATAAAAATTGTCAACTTGGTATACCGTCAACTTATTTTTCAGAATGCTGTTGAGTATTTATTTCCTTCTGGACTATTTGAGAAGAAAGCCAGACCAATATTGAAGCCACCGGAGGAAATATTTCCACAGAGAAAAGCTGCTGAGTTTGATAAGACTGGTAGACCATTTCATTATTTGTTTTACACAGGTCGTCCAAATTTCTATGGATTATTACATGTAAGTCAGTACAAATATGGACTTAAGTTTAATTATGTATAATTTTTTCAACAGGTGATTGTAGATAATATACAAGAATTGAATAAATTTGAAGATGTAATGATTAGAAAAGGAAATCAAATTGATCCTAATCTAAAACTGTAAGTATTATTGTATGAGTACTTATGTTAAAGAAATAAAAAATTCAGTTAATTTTTTTCAGGGATCTCTCAGGGTTTCAGTGGTCTGATAAACAATCACTGGAAGCTATTCTTTTAGAAACAATTACTGATAAAGAATATGAAAGTTTTTTAAGTGCTATGGAAGCACTCTGTAAACTTCCATATTCTTATCGATCTAAAGATTTTGTGATGAAATATATGCGCCCTCTAATGAGTCAGTCTAATTCTACAGAGGCTCCTAAACCTAGCTATGATGAAGATGGAAGAGCATTTATTACAGTTTATGGTGAGTACAAAAACTAAAATGTTATGGCAGTTGGAGAACTACAAAAATTGTTGCGTTGTACCAAAAATTGGTTCTTTCAAAAATAAATGTATCCACAATTTCAGTGAAAACAGTAATAGCACATATCAATTTGTATGCCATAAGCAGGTTCCTCTTCTTGGAATATGCCTGGTTGCAGATTACTGAGTCAGTAATGAGTTGTTCCTTACAACCCATAGCGTTCTTTGTGCATCCCTTCTTTTGATCGGCAATGATATCATTTCGCTCGTAGTGTTCATAGATTCTATCAGCAATACAAGACGTAATGATTTCGTATAGCGTTGGAAGACAGGTAATTGGACGATACTTGGCAGAGTTCCGTTGATCAGTCAAATCCTTTGGCAGAAGGTATGTAACACAGTGTGTAATGAAAACTGGCATAGTTTGAGGATCGCCTAGAACATCATTGGAAAACACTGTCAGTTTTGCGTGAGTACACCGCAGTTTTTTGAGCCAGTAGTTATTTAGGCCGTCGGGTCCTGGTAGTTCCAGACTATTTCCAATTATAACTTTAAGTTCCTTTAGAGGGACTGGATGTTGTCTCATCTCATTAAAGGTGTTAGCGGCCATCTTTGTATATTCATTCCGCATCACGATTTGAATAAGCAGGTGAAACTAACTGTCTGTTCCAGAAAAACTCAATGGCTTCTTGGGTGGAGTACCTTCCGTCGTTGGCTGCCGATTTTTGGGCGTTGAGTGATCTATAAAAGGACCTCTCGGATCTCATGAATAACGCGTTGTCCACTTTCTTCCTATTGTTTTCCTTGTACCTCTTCAAACGACCCCCGTAAACGGATAGTTTGTGTTGAAGTATTGCTGAGCGGTGATGTTTTCATTATCGTGACTCGCCTGAATTTGATTTGTCGCTATTATGGAAGCAATGCTTTTCTCGAGTTTTCGTTTTCTTGTTCCTGCTTGGTATTGTGTAAGTGGCCAATATGTTTTCTCAGTTCGTATATCTTCTTCTATAATCTTTGCTGCCAGAATGGTACGCGGTTTTCTCTTCTTTGCGTGTCTTTTTCCCTCACACGTATTTTGACTTCTATACACCTTGCTGCTGAAACTGTCGCATAGTAGATGACTCTATGTAGGGACTCCAGACACATAGCACTATGAACGAACTCGAGCATAACACTTTTATTAAGTGCGTTAACAATCCGACCTAGTTTTTTCGAAGAATCGAGGTTGGGTAAAACTGGCCTGCCAAGGGAATCTGTATTACTGAACTCCAGCATTGCTTTTCTGATTTCACCCTGAAGCATTCTTGTTAAAGCCTGTTTGATCTGTTCATCTTTTCATCACCTGGTCTTCTTCAGGTACTTCTTTCCTTGCCAATGTTGGTGGTTGTCTCAATTTGGGTGGTAGCACGAGCTGGTTGTTTATTGGGGCTGTATCTTCTTCGTTGTTATGTTGTTCATTTATTTCTCGTGATACATTCTGACACGAGTATGTTCCTCAGAATAACTCGGTACTGATCGGCCACTTTCTGTTCTGTCACGTTAATTTCCGGGCATGTCCTGCAGAAATCTTCATGAAGTTTTTGCCTGCAGCCACAAGTTTCCTGTCCTAAATTCCTCAGTCGAAAATGAGTGCGCTGTATAGTTTCGTTCATAGACGTCCATTTCATGCGCCTTTTGGGTAAACCCGCCTCAGTGAGAACTAGCTGAAATAGTAGTTACCTGCTCAGCACCTCTGGCAGTTCGAGTTGGAGATCTTGTTGGACTTCTGAGTTGATATTGAAGTTGGTTTTGGTCTGAAGCTGTAGGTTTCTTGCGACAGGAGTCCGCCTCATCAACCTCCTGACACTGACGTCCCGCATGCTGTCATGTCTATTGTCGGCTCCAGACATGCCCTGGCGAACTCCAGTCAGCGACATTTCTCCGGGCGTTTACATCTTCGAGTTTCCATTTTCATGGGGGTTTCATCAGTTATTCTCGGTGACCTAGATAATTCGGAACCCTGGGAGCGTCATTCCCCAAGCGGTCTTCCAGCTGCCTCGTGCGGGTTATTATTATTAATATTATAGCGATTATTCCCTTTTAGGAGAGCGATTGAACTTAAGTCGCAATTTTAAGGGCTTTGGCTTCAGTTTTTTTCCTTCCAAAAACGCTTCATCCTCTCAGAATGCTCTTTCTTCCGTTCATTTGTCCATTTTATTCCAGGTAGGCGCCAAGATTTCTGTTCAAACTTCACATGTGCGATTTTATAGCTACACTTCGCGCAATCTTCGAAATGTTTTATATTGATCTTTTGTAGATTCTTTGGGGTCCTTTTAGCCACTTTGAGACGGATTTACTCTTTGATATTATATCGAGTAGTTCAGTATTCTAGAATGTTTCATCCAGCATAAAGCTTTGCTCGTCGTTTTCTGATTTGTCCCTTTATTGTATTTGCCTTTTGATAAAGTACATCCTGAGGTCCTTTCATCCAAATGTAGTTTCTATTGATTGGGCCGTAAATATTTCTGAGAATTTTTCGTTCTTGTTTTTCTATTTCTCCAATTTTTGAATGACCGTCAATAACCATTGTTTCAGCTGCGTAGATTGCTTCCGGAAGAATCGTTGTATTATGCCTTAATTTAGCGCCTTTCGAAACATATTATATTATAGTACTATTATATAGTAATATATTGTAGTACGCCCATGTTAACTTGTAAGCCCTTTGGAGCTTGGTAATTCCTTGTTTGTTAGCGATTCGGTGCAGACCTGAGGACTGTATAATTTCTCCGAGGTATTTAAAATGGTTGAATTCTAGAATTTCTCCATGTTTTGTGATTAGAGGAGATTTATATTTGTGTGTCTTCATGTATTTGGTTTTATCATAAGCAATTTTGAACCCGGTTTTCTTCACAATTTCGTGTAGTTTTTGTACGGCGAGAATCGCTTCAGTTCTGTTGTCTGTGATAATAACAATATCGAACTAGTGTTGTCCTGGTTCGGGTCTAAGGGCCGTCGTCGGTTGGAATTTCTTCCTAACGTTTCGCTAGCACGAGTGGCGAAGTTCTTCAGAGTTCGTTCCATTTCTGATTCTGGAAGTAGAAACCAGCCTACAATCATATTTATATGAGATGGATATTAACACATTAACCTGATAGCAGGTTAATAGATTTTCTTTGCAGTCCAGTCAACCTATGACACTGAGCTGAGTGACTCCAAACCAAAATTGCATAAGAAAGAAGGGAATGAAATAGAGCACAATATGCTGTTCTAACTGAAGTCACTGAGACACAAGCATTCAAGTTTCTCAAAACAAATAAATTTCTGCTGAGCTGGATATTTACATTATCAGTATGATGGCCCCACTACAGTTCGAATATCTTGACCAAGCTTGTTAAAGCTATATTTTCAGACTGAATCGATGTCTACCTGCGATGAGATATTTATACCTTCTAGAATTTTGTACCGACAATATTATAAATTAAAAACAAGGTTTGTCAGGCTGAAAATGAAGTTAAGAGTTTACGGTATTTACCTGAGATTTACGTTGTTTGTTTATTTGTAACAGCCGTTTACCTATGTTTCAAGCTAATTGGCTCTCATCAGAACGGCGTAGTTCAAGTTATTAGATGTTACACACTTGAAAGTTGATTAAAAAGGAAAAACACAGAACAAAACAACACAAAATTCCACGTGAGGAATCTACATCATTTTTGGTTAAATCGAATATCTTGACCAAGCTTGTTGAAGCTATATTTTCAGACTGAATCGATGTCTACCTGCGATGAGATATTTATACCTTCTAGAATTTTGTACCGACAATATTATAAATTAAAAACAAGGTTTGTCAGGCTGAAAATGAAGTTAAGAGTTTACGGTATTTACCTGAGATTTACGTTGTTTGTTTATTTGTAACAGCCGTTTACATATGTTTCAAGCTAATTGGCTCTCATCAGAACGGCGTAGTTCAAGTTATTAGATGTTACACACTTGAAAGTTGATTAAAAAGGAAAAACACAGAACAAAACAACACAAAATTCTACGTGAGGAATCTACATCATTTTTGGTTAAATCGAATATCTTGACCAAGCTTGTTAAAGCTATATTTTCAGACTGAATCGATGTCTACCTGCGATGAGATATTTATACCTTCTAGAATTTTGTACCGACAATATTATGAATTAAAAACAAGGTTTGTCAGGCTGAAAATGAAGTTAAGAGTTTACGGTATTTACCTGAGATTTACGTTGTTTGTTTATTTGTAACAGCCGTTTACATATGTTTCAAGCTAATTGGCTCTCATCAGAACGGCGTAGTTCAAGTTATTAGATGTTACACACTTGAAAGTTGATTAAAAAGGAAAAACACAGAACAAAACAACACAAAATTCCACGTGAGCAATCTACATCATTTTTGGTTAAATCGAATATCTTGACCAAGCTTGTTAAAGCTATATTTTCAGACTGAATCGATGTCTACCTGCGATGAGATATTTATACCTTCTAGAATTTTGTACCGACAATATTATAAATTAAAAACAAGGTTTGTCAGGCTGAAAATGAAGTTAAGAGTTTACGGTATTTACCTGAGATTTACATTGTTTGTTTATTTGTAACTATTATATTTTTATTTGTTTATTTCAACCAGCTCATACAACCTTTCATAGTGACTGACGTTTCTTGTCAAGTTACACGGAAACGCTGCCGAATGGGACAAAAAGTATCCTAGGTCCGTCTCCTGGCTCTAAGCTACCTCCCCACCAATTTTCAGCCATATCGGTACAGCCGTTCTTGAGTTATAAGTGGAGTAACTAACATGACTTTCTTTTATATATATTTATATATATATATATATATATATATATATATATATATATATATATATATATATATATATATATATATATGTATATATTAGGGTTGTAACGGAACTTCGCCTCCGCCTCCGTTACTGCGGAAGCTCCGCAAGAAATTGTACCTCCGCCTCCGTAAAATATATGCGGAGTTATAACGGAGGTGTATTTACGTTAATCGGTACAAAAACGCGCGAGCAGCGACCATACATGAATCAAATGTTGCTAATAGAGTTGGTGATTATGAAGCTTCTGGCGCTTCTGCTGCCAAAAATCCCAGAGTAGAATCAAATCCAGTGCATGACGAACCGAGCACAAGTTTCCAGATTTTATCACCAACACAAAGTGTGCATTCCAATCTGGCTGAGATGCTGACAAATAGCAGCGACGGTGAAGAGGAAACCGAAAGTGACACAATAGTATTCTCATATGGAAATCACTCATCACTGAATATAATATAGAAAACCAACTCAAATTAGATGAAGGCCCTTTATTGTGGTGGAGACATAACACTAAATATAAAGCTTTAAATTTTAAATTTATATTTTAAAGCTCCGCATCCGCGGAAGCCAAACTCATCGCCTCCGGTAAGGAGGCCTCTGTTACAACCCTAGTATATATATATATATATATATATATATATATATATATATATATATATATATATATATATATATATATATATATCCATACTAATATTATAAATACGAAAGTAACTCTGTCTGTCTGTCTGTTACTCTTTCACGCCTAAACGGCTGAACGGATTTTGATGAAATTTGGTATGGTGATAGACGATAACCCAGAAATGGTTATAGGCTACAAATAATCACGCCATCGTTCTTAGGGGGTAGGCAGTAGGCAGATAACTAAATTGACTTAGTGATTTTTAGTCGTTTTTGTTGGGACTTTTGTTCTTTCACGTCTAAACGGCTGAACGGATTTTGATGAAATTTAGTAAGGTAATAGATGGTTACCTAAAAACGGATATAAGATCAAAATGATCACGTCATCGTACTTAGGGGATAGGAAGTAGGTAAAAAACTGAATTGAGTTAGTGATTTTTTTGTGGTTTTCGCTGGGAGTTTGGCTCTATCATGCCTAAACGGCTAAACGGATTTTGATGAAATTTAGTTAGGTGATAGAGAGTGACCTAGAAAAGGATATGGGCTATTAATATTCATGCTATCGTACTTCAGGCGTAGGCAGTAGGCAGAAAACTAATTAAGTTAGTGATTTTTAATCGTTTGTTTTAAAAGTTTACCTCACACACGCCTTAACGTCTGAACGGATTTTTATAAGACTTGGTTAATTTAAAGATAGGATTTTAGGCACGGACACAGGCTTTTTTTTACGGCGGGAAAATACCTCATTCCCGCGGAAATCTAGCGTAATCGTGTCAAGAAGCGCATGACGCCATAGCTACTGAAATGATTTTGATGGTTTTTTTTTAAACTGAGTGTTACTAAGACTTCAAGTTAGTATTTGATCAATTTTCTAACTTAGAGGGTAGATAGGTGCCATAATTTAGGGAATTTATGATAAAATTTTGATGCAACTGTCTTTATTTAACAGTTTTACTTGGATCGAAACTTAGCGACATTCCATCACACTACTTAACTTATAAGGTAGGAAGGTACCAAAATTCAGACTACTTTTTACTTCGGGAAAATATCTCATTCCCACAGGAACCTATACATAGTTACCTATCTACAACATTAAAACTCTCTCTAAAATCACATTACGCCAAAACTATTGATCTGATTTGTATACGATTTTTTATTCAACTGACTGTTACATTCGGGATACATACAAGGAAACATTCGGAGCTATCCATTATGTGCTTAGGTTGCTTTTGAACAAATTTTGATGTGAAGTTGAGGACCGGAACACGATAGTGGGACATTGTTGCAGGGGGACTTACAGCCGGGAGAAAACAAAAAAACTTATGCGGACGAAGTCGCGGGTGAAAGCTAGTATATATATATATATATATATATGTCAGAAATTCACCTCTATAACCTATAATGTTTCTGGATGAAAGCACTACATCTGCACAGCCTTAGAGAGCCGTAAGTGTGAGCAAATTTAGTTTCACACAGTCGCCGAGATCAAAATTATATATAGAAAACGTGAAAACAATTAGATCGATGAAGTATTTATAATATACATTAGTTATATTTATCACGCCCAAGTTGTTATTTAGCAGCAGTAATTAAAAACAATAGATATTTCATTCGATTCGAAATATGTATTATATTTTATAAAATTTTTCTTTAAATAAAGCATTATTTCATTTCCTTTACCAACCTCATATGTTTATAAGTAATAACAAGTACTATGCTGAGCATGTTATTTTTTATTTATAATATTCATAAATATAAAATTCCCACCTGAACATTGTGATAATTTCAGATTGCGCAAGAAAGACTGCAAGAGGGACTGTCACAATCAGATCTCCAGGTACAGGAAAGATTTCTATCAATGGTAAAGATATCACTTATTTCAAGGATGTCCAGTCGAGAGAGCAAGTAAGTTTGTTAATGAAAGTAATAATTATGATTCAAATTGAAACAACTAGAGTCAGTTATGTGTAAAACAAATATATAATTTCAACTGTTTTTAATGAAAGTCTTATAAACAAGAATTTTTTTAACATTGAAAAGGGTAATCGTTTTGAGGAGTGAAAAAGAGAAATAACCTAATTTACAATAATTTATCTGTACA
The DNA here is from genome assembly GCA_030704895.1 of Henosepilachna vigintioctopunctata. NCBI lineage: Eukaryota > Metazoa > Arthropoda > Insecta > Coleoptera > Coccinellidae > Henosepilachna > Henosepilachna vigintioctopunctata. Next base: position 1,730,118 of record JARQZJ010000072.1, read on the forward strand.
TATGTATTGGATACCATACCCATTTGAATTACTTTATTCTAATAGGTATTAATATTAACGATAACTAAGTAATATTCACATTTAAATTAAACTAAAATAAAAATGCTTTTAATTCGAATATAATCGAATGAATGAAACCTACCAAACAGAAAATTTGTACATAGAAGAAAAATACGAGACAGTGTGTCTACAAATGTGTGATGAATTCATTTCGAAGATCACTCCCATTCGAAACAATGAGGTGTTAAATTGAGAATTACTCAATCCAATATTAAATTAACAATGAGTTACTTCAGTGGGAAAGTTTCCATTTTTTGTGGATAAATTATAAAAATTTAAGTAAAATAAAACAAACGTGTGGAATTTTGACCTTCCGTCATTTGACCTACCTAGACGACGAAGCACATATGTATTGTGCAGTTGCTTACGCCGTTCGATTCGTAATTTGTTTATTATTCAATGGCAGAAGTTAAAAAAATACCTAAAATATTATTCTGTTCTCATGTGTCAAAGCGCAACATTTAAAAATTCCAATAAAAATATTCGTGTACCAAATAATATAACTGCAAGGAAAAAGTGGAGCAAACTAATAATGCGTGATTTTTGGCCCTAAAAGCGCTAAATATGCGGATATCATTTGGATGTAAGTTAATATTTATGACAGCTGCCTATTTCTTATTGATATATCTATTGAGTCGTGATTATGTTCAGAATAGCTTATTCAGTAAACATAAAAAAGCTGAACATCCAGAAGTGGAAGAAGCTTTGTACATGTGGTTTCTTCGGAAAAGAAACAGGCATGCACCAATTTCGGGACCCATGTTGGCGATGAAAGCTAAGTTTTTTTATAAGGAAATAACAAACAAATGATGTGTGATGCCTAACAAAACTTTCGTTTCTTGTAACGAAAAAGACGTACCTGGACGAAAAGTGAGTGAAGAGCGTGTAACCATACTACCATGTGCTAATGCTGCAGGTACACACGCGCTTAAGATGGTGGTCATTGGACAAAAAAGTGCATGGATGACAAAAGACCTTTTCGAAAAGTGGTTTGATTAATGCTTCGTACCAGAAGTTAGAAAATGGTTAAAAGATCATAATTTTCCTCAAAAAGCGTTGTTGCTTCTTGATAACGCTCCCGGTCATCCGTCTGAAGAACTGACAACTGAGGATAAATGCATCACTGCGATGTTTCTTCCGCCAAATTGCACTGCACTGATTCAACCAATGGACCAGAACATCATTCAGTTTGTTAAGCAAGACTATAAAAAAAAACCTACTTTTGAGAGCCGTATCAAAAGACCAATCAATAGAAAAAACTTCGAAAAAAATTTAATATGAAAGACTTGGTTTTTGCTCTTAGTCAGTCGTGGAGTGCGTTACCGTCATCAACTATTAAATCGTCTTGGAAAAAGTTATGGTCTCTACTGAAACACAGATAAGTCGGGAAGATTTGGAAGTCTGGTGCCGTGGAATGGATAAAGAAGAAAATGTTTTTTTTGAAATGTCTGACGAAGATATTATAAGAGAGGTTTCTAATAATACAACAAACGATCAGGAAGATAACGACGACGTGATTGCAACTGCTCCACAAGTCACAGATCAAGACGCAGTTAACGCGTTTGAGCTAGGTTTACAATGAGCTGAAGAGAATGGTACATCCTACAACGCACTTTTACTTTTGAGAAGACTGAGGGACAAAGCTCTGATCTCGCGTTATAACAACCTTAAACTATATATTTTATGGAAATATATTTGCTGTTAATGACTACATATGTATGTGAGTACTGTAAAAAATCGAATTTATTTACAAGTTGAAAATGATACAGAAAGTTTAGTCAAACATCGACTAGTTGGGGAAACATTAAAGTTAAATTTTATTGTCTGAAGGTGGTAAAACCTCAAAAAGAACTAGGAATATATGGAACAAGACGTCGAATTGTATTTTATGAAAATCTATTGACAAAAGAAGTACCATCGACTTCAAGTGAATCAACTTCATTTCAATCTTTTGAAATTATTGAGTGTGATGATATGGAGTTAAATGAAACAGATATTCCGCCACCAGAGAACATTACTTTTACAGAGTCAGATAATCGTCCAAATAAAAGTGGCAACATTATAAAACTACGAAAAACTGCACTCAAAAATAAAAACGGAACACGTTAATAAATACGAAAGCAAGACTAGCGCGAGTGTGAAACTAATAAGATCAAATGACGTCACGTCGAATCAGAACCAACAGACAAAATATGTAAACTTAAATAACATATTTCTAAGTCATTTAGTGATGGATTTCAAAAACCGGCGAGTGATTGTTTAGATTTGATTTATATTTTATTATCTTTACGTTGAATATAATTATTAATAACATCAGGAAACCTCTCCATTTAGTAGTAGTTCTATATTTCTACAGTTATATTTAGATTCATTTCTCCTTACGTTTTCCATCTTTTACGAACCATTTGTTCTCGAAAGAACCCGAAAAATCGTGCGCATTCGGAATATTGTAATTATTCGAAAATACACGACTTAAAGTATTAACTATATTAAAGAATAAAAGTGATTGTCCAAATTTCAATTCAATTGTTTCTCGAAATAAGCAACCCGCCAATCTTCAAGTATGTTGAATTTATCAATTAGGTATTACGTAGTTACGTCGGCATTGAATTTCAAATTGATAGCTGGCATCAGAAGAATTCAATTAGAAGGGAAACCTGTGACATGCCGGTTGAAAACTTCTCGTGTACGTATAACCGGTTACACTTGGACGAGACTGGACAGAAAAATTTTACATCTCTCAACTTTTACCGTTGGAAAGAGATATCAGGAAATATAACGTGAAATGTGTTGACTAGATCAGTATTAGCCGACATTGTGATCACCTATTTCAATTTAACAAGGAGATGATGTGAAATAGTATTCTGGAATACAGTTTTGTGATATATCACTTATCAGCGGAAAAGAGAAAAACGTCATCTTTGAATATATAGTGTATATAGATCTTTAGTTAACTATAATTAATTATTGCATTGGTGATCTCCCTATTATACGAGGGCAACACTGTTTTCGTATTAAGTACGATCGCCTTATATGCCGAAGCATTAATAAATTAGTACAAAAAACGATATCAGTGAAGTTATTTATCACTGATTTGTCATTAATTAATACTTTTTTCAACAGTTATGGATTGCTTTCTCATTATAATATTTTCCGGTTAAAAGTTTCAGCTGAAAGCCGATCTTAGAGAAAGAGAAGAATTGCAAAAATCATAATCTTCAGAATTTTAGACGCAATCGTAGCTTATTAACTTGAAAAAAGTTTTCCATCGCATATTTTTTTTAGATTTTGGAATATAGAAAGATTAAACAAAGAGGAGAACAAAAATTGCCATTTTATCGTATCATTTCATCTATCAATGAGATTGATAGATGAATCAATCTATCAACATGATTGATTCAATAAATGCCAATTTGTATTATGTAATTGAAAGATTAATAGGTATTCTAAATACTTTAGATAAAGACAATTTGGATTTAGGAAGTTCCTTTTGATGACAGTCTCGTCGTATTGCTAGGTACCTACCTAATTACCGGATGGCCAAAAATACTAACATTTTTGTATTTTTGAGCTTTATGAAATTGTGATGTTCATCAATTTTATTGATTTTATTTTAGTATATGTTGAATTGCCTATTATGAAAATATAATATAATATATGTTATATAAATATAATCATGGACCTGTTATCAAATAAGAAAACAAAACGACTACAGGAGATGTTTGGAATTTCCATCATCCAAATCACTCGATTTTATTGTCTTAGATTCAGAGTTCAAACAGTTTCAAAATTCGGTCACAAACACATGATACGGTTAATCCTTGCGTTGACGTATTAATTCCATCTCTTAATACCCTACCTACGAGAAACTCGTAGGTGGCTCGAAGAGATCTCGTCACAAGAAGGAACACTGAATAATTGAGAAAATAGAAACAAATTAATCCAATATCACGCGTCGACCAAGACTATCCTCCTCCCCCCCTCTCGTTTCGCGTCGAGTGAGAGACGTCTTTGCACGGCAATTTACTAATTTGGTGCAATTCGCGGCGTATACGTTCGCCTCTGTCCGTAGGAGACGACATACACTGGTTTTTCGGCTTCCTAGACGCCCATTTTCATTCCAAACGTTCGTGGATTTTCCATGTCTTCTAATTCGAAAGTGGCGCGATAATCAACGCACCTGTTGCTGGACCATCGATCATTAATCATCGCAGCGATCATCGAGGTTGCGTCGCGTGTGCGATTCAGTGTTATTTTTGTGGACGAGCTGATCGGATCACAGAGGAGCCGACACATCGGTGCGAGTAGCGTTCTACTAGGGTGTAATTGTTTATAATGCAATGTTTTTATTACACGAAATATCCCATTATGATCCAATTATGATGGAAGATACCGGACTGACGATCTGACCACTATTTTGACTTCCTGTGTGCGTGGATTTATTTACTTGGCTTTGCTCCGTTGTACGGTAAGTATATAAGGAAAATTTTTGTATCTTTTCTAAAAATTCGGAGCGATCGTCTGTGAGAATTCTTTGTGGTTGTTTTTATAGCGAAGTTTTGAGGTATCGTTATATTTTGTGGAATAACAAAACTGCAATCTTATTTAATTTATCAATAAGTTTTATAAGATTTTTTCTGGTCGGTGGTAAGATGTGGATATCTTACGTAGATATCACGCTCGCATTCCATATATCTTTCATTTTAAAAAGTTTCAAGTTATGGGATATTTAAGAATTTTCTAATTTTGGAGTTTGCTTTATTGAATTATTCTATAGAAATTTCAGGTTTTTACATGAACCAAATTTCTTTTTTTTTAATATCGAATCATTGAAAAATTGGAAGTTGTTGTTTGTCATGAAAGAAAGTTATAATCTATGCTCCTGCTAAACGGCTTACTTGGCAACGCCGTTTTATATATCTGTGGAAAACACATGACTAGTTGAGACACATGAAAAATAATCTTGAACATTTTGATTTGGATTATTTGGAATATTTTGAAATGTTACATAAGTATGCCTCTTTGTATTTTTCCCTAAGAAACTTTTTTGATTTGAGCACTTGGAAGTCCTCAGCAATAATTTAATCTCTTGAGCAGCAGTGTATTTGTTGATCTTTAAATGACCTTTTGAAAATGCAGTTTTGTTTGCATTAAATTCTGAAGTATACTTCGAAATTAAAACATAATTTTTTCTCAAAATAACCTTTATTTGTTTGAAATTCTTTGAGATGAAACATACTTATTAAGCTTAATTTTTTTCTGTAAGTATATCCAAACATACATTAACAATTGTTTGGAACACAATATTTACACAAGAGGATGTTGATTGGACATATTCAATTTTCATTTTATGTTTACCTTGTAAATAAATTTGTAGGAATTTGGATATTTATTTCGATACTATTTTTGAAGTAAAAAAACAAAGGGGATAACATTCGTCTGATTGTTTACGTCATCATCACGCTTAGTCCAGAAGCAAGACTTTCGTTGTTCTCTGTGCAACAGAAGGTGGACGGACGTTTTGAAGCACATATACTAAATGATGTTTGCGATGGAATAACTTACTGCTTTGAAAAGGATAATGTGTTTAAAGAAAAAAGATGTTGATCGCAGAATTATACATCGTTACATTTTATGTCATCTTATAGCTTCATTATATTCATCTTATTATCAATACATTTGATGATTGTTGAATAAAATAGACGGACCAAGTAACTAATAATGGACGCAATTTATTTCTGAGAATTTGAGAGTGATAAATACCGATGATGCTAAAAAACGTACTTACTTGGTATTTTCATTGTACTAGTATTGTTAATTTATGAATATTAAATGTTTCACTTCTGAAGTTCAGTCTTAATCAGTAATTTGTCTTTTGGTTTTTGAATACGACAAAAGTCATGAAATGTATCAACTTTTTTTTAAAGTATAATTTGTTGAATTTCTCGATCATTTGGTATAAGGATAGGATAAATAATTTTTACCGTAATTAGAAAATTTGAATGCAATCCGAGGGCGGATGTAGAAAATTTTGTATTTAGGTCAATTTTCGCCTTGTCTTACGAGCAAGAGGTAGATATGCACTTAATTGCATAATTCTTTTCTTCCTGGATAAAGACAAATTGGAGAAGTTTTTCGAATGTCCCACTTCCTACATGCAAATCGTAATAACACATGATACTTTTCAATTGTTCGTTTAGTTCGTGGAAGACTTAGAAATTTTCACATGAAAATTTAATATCCACAAGTTTCTGACATGAAATTTTTTTGAAGCATACGTATAAAAAACCAGACCAATTTCTAATTGTGAACATACTTGACGTTCTAAAAATTTGAAGAACAAATTTACTGTAATCGTCGTCTAATATTCTTTCAGATTGTTTATTTGTATGAGCGAAATGCTGTAATATTATTTGTTATTTCAATATAGAACTCCTTTTTCTGATCATTAGATCATTATAATTTCCAACATTTGTTTCTATCGGCGGCGGTAGTGAAATAAAACATAGACCATAATTTTCCAATCACATAAATAAAATAAGTTGATAAATACAAGTAATACTTGATTAATTGATGATTGATGAAGCCGATACTTGGAGAAAATTAATATCCATGATGAAACAATATTTATTTTTATTTTTACGTATTTGTATTAAAATTATGGGAAAATTCTAAATATTGTTTCATTATGAACACTTGATTACTTCTATTTATTATTTCGCGAATCGCAAAACGTTTACAACGTATGACGTTAATTGTAGATATCACTGAATTCTCATAATTAACATATATTTCTGACGAATCGCTAATAAGATATAATTTAATATTCAGAGTTTCGCGCCAGTGACTATTTTTCGATGTTTCGTGATTGGCAAAGAATGCTCTTGGGAATTACTTGTTACGTCGCAGTTATTACAGAAGAATGGTCAACTAGTAAAGCACAGGATGTTTCATAAAACTAGTCTTTACACATTCACCCAAGGGATGGTCTTCGATTGATCGGATAATTTAGTCATCATTATAAGTTGTAACATATTAGACAACACTGAGTGTATGTCCAAACTACGACCTTATCTTCTTAATGTGATGAATATTTTCATATATTTTCTCATTCTTGGTTACACGATGTTCTTTGTGACATGTAATCAATGAATAGTTAATGGATTTACCAACATATTTCAAATATTTCAATATTTTCAAATATTTCAAATACATTTGAAATCTGTTTTGAAAGCTTGTTTTACTCGAATTATCACTTGAAAAAAACCGAACCATGCTCTTCATTTTTCAGACGTTTCGTATCTCCTATGCACCACCACAGCTGTATACTTGCGTCGAGTAGGGCTTCATATTTGCCGTTTGTAGGGTTTTCTAAATTTTTCGAGGAGTTTATTGCCTACGTTGCGAATATAAATTCAAATTCTTCAATGAAATTTTTTCGGTTTCTTGAAAAACAGTCGATAAATTCGTAAAGAAGGCCTTACGGTGGAATTAATCAACAATTTAGTTGTTACCATTTTATCTTACCAACTTACGATGTTCATTGCTCATAAATATCCAATGAAACATTGCTATCATAGGCATTTTGATAACAAATGGGTTATTTTTTAAGCGTAGTTTTTTTTAAATCGAATAAAACACTCAATTTGCATCATATATTAAAATTTTTTTATTGAAGTTGATAACTTGGCCTTTGCCATTTACATTTTAAAGAAATCTTCATGTAAATGTTGTCTGCGGCTGCATATCAAATGGTCCATTCGGAAGCTCTAATTTTGCGTCACTTTTTCGAGCATTTCGGCCTGTATCCCACGAATTACGCGTGTTATGTTATCCTGTAAGGCTTCAATCGTGTTCGGCTTGTCCACATACACTAACGACTTTACATAACCCCACAAGAAATAATACAGAGGCGTCAAATCGCATGATCTTGGTTGCCAATTCAACTTCAACATGCCCGTTGTTTCACGAGCTGTTTGGCATGTGGCACCGTCTTGATGAAACCACATGTCAACCAAGTTCAACTCGCCCAACTGTTTTGTTTACTTACATATCCGTTAAGCCAGAAATGAGCCTTATCGCTGAACACAATTTTTCGATAAAACAGCGGATTTTCATTAAGCTGTTCCAAGGCCCATTCACCAAACATTAGACGTTGTGGTAGGTCATTCGGCTTCAATTCTTGCAGAAGTTGAATTTATAGGCTTTCAAACCCAAATCAACATGTAAAATTTTCCATGTGGTTAAGTAACACATTCCCAATTACTGAGAACGGCGACGAATTGACATTTCACAGTCTTCATTATCACTCTGCGCTATGGTTGCAATATTCTCTTCAGTACGCACTGTACACATGCGAGACAATGGTTTAATGTCCAACAAAGTAAACTTGGTGCGAAATTTGGCGATAACAGCACGAATTGTTGATTCACCAGGTCGATTATGACGACCATAATATGACCGTAACAAACGATACACATTTTTCACAGAGCACGAATTTTGATAGTAAATTTCAACGATTTGCAAACGTTGCTCGTTTGTTAGTCTTTCCATGATGAAATGGCAGATTATATTGAAAACTTTTCACTTTGACAGATGACGTTTGGATGCCATTACCAACCAGTGCCGCCAACCTGAAAAACTTAACTCTTAAAAAATCACCCCTAGCTGACTTGGCGAACTTCGTAGAGCCCTACAATCAACAGTCAATGCTAAATTTAATTTTTGATTTCAATTACCGCAATGTAATGACGACCATCTTATAATTATAACATTGATGTAGATATCACGCTTTTGTTTTAAATATTTATTATAAGTTTTTTATTTAGATATAACCGAAAAAGATAAGTTTACTGCTGTTACGCCGTCACCGCTGTGAGTGATGAGTCATCACTCCGCCCATCTCCAGTTAAAACAATCTTTCATCTAAGACGCCAGGCGGCATCTTCAGCAAATACATATTTTTTGTTTCTTCACCGCTCTATGTCAGAGCTTTGCCTAGTATATAGGTCTATATATGAATTTTTTGTATGAACCATTTTTATGAAGTTCTGTAAAGTTTTGAGTGAATGAATGAGTTAATGCTACTGAACATAGAAAGAATGGATACTTTAACAAATGTTCGACGTGATTCTTCAAATTGGCATAACTTCTTTGTTTATCAACCAATTGGCATGAAACGCACACGTGGTAAGTTCAAGCTTACCATCACTTACAAGTGAAAACCACATCTAATTCCGATAATCCGTTACTGAGATTAGCGTGCACAAACAGATAAAAATTCCAACAGTCATTGTTTTGGGTGCTATTGCGTCCATGAAAATCCAATAATATTTTTTCTCATATATCTTCTATATACAGGCAGCCATTAGTTACATTTTTGTTATATGTCTAGATTAATAATGAAATTCTTATGATTTTATTTTTTTTAATGATTTTTTCTGAACTATGGCGAACAATTTTAATGCACGTATCGTATTATTTGAGTTTCAATTATCAATTTATACTAAATCATCTTATTTATTTGTGATACGAGTATCATTGAAATAATAACTGTGCTGCTTTTGCCAAGAAAATTCTAATCGAATATTCACCTTCTGAACCGTGAAAATGATTTACGCTGACATTGCCGCAAGAATTTTTCGGCGCTTTGTTAAATGGTTCGAAAAATGAGTCATCTAATTTGAGATCTCAAAATGGTACAAATTGGACGAGCCATCTGATTTGATTGGACAAATCAAAAACTGATTTCAAATTATCCTTTTTACAACCGTAGTTGATCATACATCGTATGAGCGAAATATCAGAACGTCCTGAAAATATTCGTAATTTTTTTCGAAATTTTTGATGTTTTAGGGTACAACATTTTATAGTACAGGTTGTGATGAATCTCTGCCCTGGCTAGATTGCTGTCTGATATAATGTACATGATAAATTATGTCAATTGTTGCCAATTTCTCGTGATTGCATGTTTAAAAAAAATCTACTAACGCCCTCTGGTTTTTGCGGTAGAGGAAGTTGAAGGAATTTCAAACAATTTCGGCAAAAACTGGGTATCCAAACTTCTGTGGAAATGAAATGAGTAGTGCTACATAGTGGAAGATAATATCATAAGGAGAAATGATCATTGTCTAAATTTCATCCGCTTCAGTTTCTGTGGCTGTAAGCTGCAAGTTGAGTGTCAGCAAGAAAATGACCTAAATATCAATGACATTTTATTTCACCACTATACTAATTATGTCTTCATTAGGGTTACCGAAAAGTCGTTGAGGGTTAGTTATAGTTGTTGTAACTTCCTGTTCATGCGATTTTGCACGGCGTGCTAAAATAAGTACTATAGCATTTCTATATACAGTAGGTACAAAGATCCGAAGAGACAAATATGTAAAATAAAATGAATAATGTCTTCACTCTACAGAATTTCATGAATGTCATTAATTTCGTTTTATATAAAAATATGGTATTATCAAATTATGAGTAATATAGTTTTCTGCGATACTGTATAGTGTATTGTTTTTCTTGTTATTGGTGCATGTTTCGAAGCAGTTAGAAATACTTTGAACGACAAATTACAGTAATTCATTAATACGTGCTAATACGTTAATTTAACTCTGTTTTAGAAAACAACTATACGTAACAAAAACTACATCGTTCATTTGTTTACTTTTGAGTATAGGAGAAAATTAGAATTATGATAAATTCACTAGATTATATGCTATAATTGAAAATTTTGTGACCTCCTATGCTAAAAATATGTCATACAAATTGTTTAACCTTTATACTACAAAAAATAAAAAGTAAGCAAAGTAATTCGACAAAATTTCATTTGAATTTGTGAATAAAGAGTACTTGAGGAGAAAAGAAAGTGTGACAACGTATGTTTGCAGTGTATATACACTCACTGAAGGGCACTTTATTTCTTAAATTTTTCTATCGTTCGCTAGGAAGTAATATTTTTGAACATCCATCAATGAATCTAAAAATAGAACCGTCATTCGGGCCAAAGAAAAAATATGTTATTTTTAACATTGTGAAAGTTGTAAATTATTTCCGTATTTTAATTACTCTATAGATTAGGAATGGACCTTTTTGGATATTACCCAAAGCGTTTTGAGAAATCCGTGAAAATTATTGATGATAATGGTATAGACGTTTCAGTTTGAGGCAGTTTCCAGTGTTACTCGAAAAGACTATGTCCTGAATAAGTGTGAAAAATCCCAAGATATTCGGAAGTTCAATGGCCTAACTCTATTCAGATTATGAGTGTGGATTCGGTGCCTTCAATTTGCAGATAAAAGAATAAATTTCTCTTGCATATTACAGTACGCCCGTCAGAGTCGAAGTATACGATTCATTTATCAATCTGATTTCTTGAGACATCTTTGGGATCAGATTTTGAATTGAAATGGATAAAGCTGACTTCAGGCCGCGTGAGTGTATCTGAATTTTGAAAATTTGCATCACACGAGTCTTCGGAATTTGGGAAAAAGTACAAAAAATTTGTATTGGAAGGGGTATGTTTTATACAGAAAGTGGAACAAACAACGTACCATCCTTTCTCGGAGAAGTTCAGGCAATTTTAAATCCCTTATAATTTCGCTGGTAATAAAAGTTAAAGCCTGAATCGGTAACAAAGCACGCGTTGTATAAAACGGTATGTTTAAAATTTCATTCAATTTGAAGAACTATAGACTAGGGTCGATAACTTTGAAAATGGTAAAAAGTGAAAAAAAATAATAGTAGGATTAAAGCCGTTAAAAAAGAAGGAGAATATAACAAAAATGAAAGGAAAAATAAATTACGGGCGATCTGAGGTCGGGAAGTGGAAGGGGGTGAATTTTTAAGGGTAAAAAACGGCGTACCTCGTTTTCCCTTCAAAACTACAAGTGCTATGGAAAAAAATTAAATGACAAAAATAAAGAGATATACAATTTTTGTAATCACGCTTTTTTCACATAACCTCAAAATTTATGTGAAAAATTGAAATAATCAAGTTTTTGGTTTATTTTTATCTTATGCAAAACAAATTTTAGTTGTAGTTCTCTATATTACCTACAACTTCGTCATTTGATTTTTTTCCATAGGACTTGCAGTTTTGCTGGAAATCGAGGAACACCGTTTTTTACCCTTAAAATCTCACCCCTTTGCACTTCCGGACCTAAGATCGCCCGTAATTTATTTTTACTTTCATTTTTGTTATATTCTCGTCCGTTTTTAACGGGTTTCATACTACTATTATTTTTTTTGGTTTCAAAAATTATCGACCCTGGTCTACTAGTAGCTTGAAAATTACAACTAGTGAAAGTTTGTTAATTTTGTCACCTTATAACCGACCGATAATCAAAACTCTAAGGCTCTTCTAGCGGAGGTGGAAGCTTCAAATTCAAAATTCAATTAGTGCTTAGTGTATAAATCAAGGTAAAACTAAAATATTTTGTCGTTTTTGGTCCACTTTTCTGGATGCACCAACTCCATAAATAACTTTGTAATCTATAATATAAAAATTAATCGCAAAATGTGTTGGAAAGCGCATAACTCAACAACGCCTGAAACAATTTAGCCAATTATTTTTTAAATGTTCGTTGAAGTACAAAGATGGTTTTTACGGTGAGAAAAATTCGAATAATTGCCGGGAAACCCCTAAAACAGCCCTTTTCTTTTTCCGATACAAACGTTTACTAACTACTAAAACTTACTAAAATTTATATTTAAAATCTAAAAAAATAGATTTCATATCTAAATAACTTTCATACCAAATTAAAAGAGCTCACTGTTGTTCAAGCAATGTAGGTGCGTTCCTTACGTCAAAGAGTCAATTTGCACTTTATTACTGCTGCACAAATTTCAAATTCAATCATATCTATTATTTTGAAAAATTTTAAAAATTTTCATATAAAATTAGAAAATTTAAGAATACTTGATTTATAATATAAGTAAGAAATAATTATTAATTCTCAAAAAGAGTATGTAAAAAAACTGAATATCTTATGACACATCACGGTTAGTTCAGAGCTATCACGACTAATAATGGGTAATTTTTTAAGCGTAGTTTTTTGTTAAATCAAATAAAACACCCAATTTGCATCATATATTCAACATTTTTATTGAAATTGATAACTTGGCCTTTGCCATTTACATTTTAAAGATAACTTCATGTAAAGGTTGTCCGCGGCTGCATATCAAATGGTCCATTCGGAAGGTTTAATTTTGCGTCACTTTTTCGAGCATTTCGGCCTGTATCCCACGAATTACGCGTGTTATGTTATCCTGTAAGGCTTCAATCGTGTTCGGCTTGTCCACATACACTAACGACTTTACATAACCCCACAATAAATAATCCAGAGCCATCAAATCGCATGATCTTTTGGCAGCCAATTTACAGGGCCATTTCGAAAGATAAGCTGCTCACCAAATTCATCCTTCAACATGTCCATTGTTTCACGAGCTGTGTGGCATGTGACACCGTCTTGATGAAACTACATGTCAACCAAGTTCAACTCGGCCAACTGGGGCAAAAAAAAGTTGCGTATCATGACACGATATCGTTCGCCATTCACGGTAACGTTCCTTCCACGGTCATCTTTGAAGAAAAATAGACCGATGATGCCACCAGCCCATAAACCACATCAAACTGTCGTTTTTCGGGATGCATCGGTAACTCTTGTATGGCATGTGGCTGTTCATCACTCCAGATGCGACAGTTTTGTTTATTCACATATCCGTTAAGCCAGAAATAAGCCTCATCGCTGAATACAATTTTTCGATAAAACAGCATATTTTTCAATAAATAATTCACCAAAAATTAACGGTTTCAATTCTTGCAGAGGTTGAATTTTACAGGCTTTCAAACACAAATCAACACGTAAAAATTTCCATGTGGTTGAGTAACACATGCCCAATTTCTGAGAATGGCGACGAATTGACATTTCACGAACCTCATTAACACTGTACGCTACGGCTGCAATATTCTCTTCAGTACTCTGTGTACGCATACGACACAATGGTTTAATGTCGAACAAAGTAAACTTGGTGCGAAATTTGGCGATAACAGCACGAATTGTTGATTCACCAGGTCGATTATGACGACCATAATATGGTAGTAACAAACGATACACATTTGTCATAGAGCACGAATTTTTATAGTTAATTTCAACAATTTGCAATCGTTGCAGGTTTGTAAGTTTTTCCACGACGAAATGGCAGAGTATATTAAAAACTTTTCACTTTGACAGATGACTTTTGGATGCCATTACCAACCAGTGCCGCCAACCTGAAAAACTTAATTCTTAAAGAATCACGCGTTATTAAAACTTCAATTTAATATAAAATTTTGTTAAGTTTGAATAGACTAACATAAACGTTACTAACATAATATTGCAAGGCAAAGTTTAATTGTTATTGATAAGAAAATACTACTAACGATGCGACAAAATATTGCTCAAAGAGTCAATTCAAATAGACGCTATTTGGTATAGCCGTCAGAGCCACTATCTTCATTGGTTTCCGAGAATGGACTAAATTCTGAACATTTTTTGACTTATATCCAGCAAATATCTATTATAAATTAAACATGCCGTTTAAATTAGAAATTAGAAACATGCCGTTCAACTATAGAACGGACAGGTTAATCACTTTCAATACTTCAAACATGTTAATATAGAACTTTTTTGATAATTCGACTGATTTGAAATAACAGGAAATATTGCACTCCCTTCGTAAGTGATTATGTCCCTGTCTCCACACGGGATGAGTATTAAAAACAAGATAGTGTAGCAGAAATAGTAGAACATGTCTTTCCGGCTTTTTGAAAATTATTCAGAGAATAATAAATGGGCGTACAAAGTTCGCCGGGTCAGCTAGTCCCATATAAATATATAATTTTGCGAAGCTACATTTGCAGTGAATAAATCGGTGTACCTGTATGTGTATAATATAAGACTATCTACAAAAAGAAATGAGATGCCATTAAAAACAGAACTTCTAAAAAACCAAGTCTCGTAACTTAGTTCATCTACCGTAAAAGAATTGTGAGATCCATGTAATACCAAGTCGGTTAATTTCTTCAGTTATTAGCTAACCTAACAATATTTTATAGTGACCATATCCATTTAAAATCTTATTTAATATAATATGTATTACTTGTGAGATATGCTGTGTTTTCTACGATGGCGAAGTCAATAAATCTTATTTAAAACATAAAAGAATTACCACATAAAAGGTCACAAAAGATAAGAGTGGAATATACCAGATTAATTGTGCTGATTGTGACTCAAAGTACATAGGCCAAACAGGACGAAACATCGAAACTAGACTGAAAGAACACAAATTCTCCATATTAAATAACAAAAATTCTACAGGACTTTCAACACATTGCATTCACAACAACCATTTCATAGATTCAAACGCAGTGAAATTTCTGCACCCAAAGAAAAGAGTAAAACTCTGGATCTTCTAGAACAAGTGGAAATTTCTGATTCACACCGAAAGAAAAATCTAATATTAAATGATCAACTTAACTTCAGTTTATCACCATTATTACTTTCCTCAATTTCCCAATTTGAGACCTTCTTTGTTATTCGGTAATTCTTAGTTTTAATTTAATACTTCTACCTGTATATTGACCTGTTCCTGTACTTCCGAGGCATCGATATCAGTCTATTGCGGGTAACGATGTATATAAGAATGTTGGTCAAAAAATTGTGTTCAGTCTAACTTTTGAAAATCGGTTAACACCCCGAAACAATTGTAAAGTATTTATTTATTATAAATTTTGTGAAACCTAGCCAAGTGTTTTTTATTTAATATGACTAAATATATTTGATCATAAAAGATTTTCATTATTGACTAGAAGATGATATTATATTAGCTAAGTACGTAATAACTTAAGAAAGAAGGTCTCATAAATAGGGATTGAATAAATCAACCGACTTGGTATTACGAGGATCTCACAACGTTTACAGTAGAAAAATTGAGTTCCTAGACTTTTTTTAAAGAATTGTTCTTGATGGCATATCATTTCTTAAGATTGTGTGTTCGCTCATAGAGAAATATGCGCTCTGAACTCATAATATTTTTCCAACCCGGAATTATGAACGTCCGTTGGAATCTTTTTTAAATAAAATGATAATAATCTTCTTGATCTGTAATAATAATAATAATCTGAAAAAACAAAATAATTTTTATATAATTCCGTTTCAAATTTAATTATGTAAATAAGTTTATATTTTCATCAATTAATTTTAAGTTTAATTATTATATATTCTGCAATTCTAGGTTGATATTATAACCCACTGAAGTAGGATAATACTTATCATTAGCTTCGTAGGCCAACCGTTGACCGTTTCAAGGATAAGGTCATGAGCGTCGGCGATGGTTCTCACACTACCGAAACTATACGTGGGATTGGGAAAACCATTGCGGGAAATCGTCCCTTTTTTCGCGGTGCTTTATTCTTTTGTATCGTCTATATCAATCGGCGGATATATCGTGATGACGCGTCCGATAAAATTGGTTCCGTTCATTTTCATTGTGGGAACGCTCTTCGGCCATTCATGGTTTACATAATTCGGCCGCGTTCCATGACCTTGATCCCAGATTTTTAAGTGTGCAGGTACCAGCCAATTGTTCGCCTACTTAAACATAGGTTTCCGCGACCTGTGCTTCGATTATCGACGAAAAATAATAATCATTTGTCGTCGGGTTTTGGTATACGCCGTGGGTAGCTTTATTATCTACATAAAAATTCATATATATTGCTAAAAACTATAAAATTAAAATTCAACACACTTGACCTAAGTTTCACTGAATATATTAAAAACTACATATGTTTCGGGTGGTTAACCGCTTATCAAGATTATACAATATTACTGAATTTGTTAAACTTATAAATTAACCACCCGAAACGAATGTAGGGTGAAACTTAAGTCAAGTGTGTTAATTTTTAATTTTATAAGTTTTAACATAATGTTTCACCAAGAGATAAGCAAAACCTTCGTGTCATTTTTTAATTATATTGCAATTTCAAAAATTTTTTTGAAGTTTCAAAATTCTATATTCACTGTTTTGAGTGAAAACTACTATACAAAAATGGTCATTTTACATTTGCATTAGCACTTTTTGTAAAGCGCTTCTCAAAAACTGTTCACTGTTCAATTCCCAATTTAATTTCCGAGAATATTAAATATTCGTGATTTCTGCTAATATGTTATCTTACTATAACGATTCAAGAAATATTGTAAAATTTCATTCATTTTGAAAATACCAGCCAACATTTAAAAAATTATGTAAACTTTGATGAACTATTTCGGATTTGCATTCAAAAATAAGAAGATTTTTCTCATTTCCGATAGAAACGGAAATCACGCAAGTTTTTTTTTGCGCTAGAATGTACTTGCACTCAACACTTCTGTTGAATCTGAACAGCGCTTTTATGGTCACCCGGTAAATGCAAATAGTTTGAAATAGAAATATTCCCAATAGAAATGTTATACGAAAGAATAATATTACTTTCGTCACTATGTATGTTTTCAATTTTGTTGAATGATAGTTACAGTTGACATCCTCAGAAAAATCGGTTCAAATTCAATAGCCCTTCGAAATCCAAAAGCAAAAGTTACTTTATTAAGCGTAGGTCGAACAGTACCTATGTAATATAACGAAATCACTTGAATGAGAGGCAATGAGAAATACTTGTCTAGAAGTCACAAACTGAACAAGTCTTTATTCTACTAGTTTGGCCTTTTACGGCATTATCAATACTGTTTTGATAGTTGATAATGATGTAAAAGGCGAAACTAGTCGAATAAAGAGTTGTTCAGTTTGTGATTTTTAGACAAGTATTTCTCATTACCTCTCATTTAAATATGAATTATCGCAGAGTTGATTCATCGTCCATTGAATTTAGAAAACACTTGACATTTAAATTACGTGTAAACTCCCATCAAGATAGCTACGTAGAATTGTGAGGAATATAACAATAAAAAAAGATTCATGTCGAATCGACGTTTCGATGAATATTCCTTTTCTTCATCAAAGTAGATCTCATATTTACCGCCTTAGAACACTTATGCACTAATAGGTGGCTATGTCGCAAAGGTTCGTACTCGTTGTGTATGTTGAAAATAACCATTCGGTATTATTTCAAGCACCATCACGTACATGTTCCTACGATATAAAAACGAAGCACCTAAAGGATATCTGAAATCTCATAGACGGTTTGCTCGATTTTGAACCGTGTATTCGGATATTTAACTCGTTTGTGTTCCAGGTAAATGGTCTCGTCCACCAAACATGAACACCTCTTGACGATGGACAATCTAGGTTTCCAAGACTCGACAAACTCGCGAAAGCTCGATCGATCAGTAAGCGTGAACCAGCAGGCCGAGAGCTTTCCACTTTACAAAAGCCACACATGCAACTCGGCCATGATATTGAGATGGCGTCGCGCCGGCGAAGATCCCAATGCAATGCTCGACGAAGAGTACCCCTCGGACGACTTCGAGTACATGGAATGCGGTCCGTCTCCCCCATCAGACCACGCTCCCCATATATACGAAAGCTTCGAGGAATTCTCGAGTACCACCAACGAGCTTACTGTGCAGATTTGCCACGATACTATCAAAATGAATCTCGTAGAACATATGAAGCTATCATCCGGACGAAATCAACTCCTTGAAGACATAGAGGTGAAAAAGACCACGCAGGATAACTTGGTGGCTACCTTCATGGGTGCCACGAAGCTAGAAATTAATATATCATTTCTGTGGGCGGCTTTTATGAGTAGATGGGATCTTCTCGACGGTTTTATAAGTTTGGGTGCTTCTAAATTGTATTACGAACCCAATCAAGGGTTGAGCGCTCTTCATTTGGCTGCTTTCAGTGGTTGCATACCTGGTACCCAGTATTTGATAGCGAAAGGTTGCGATGTGAATGCTTTGTTCAAATGTTACACTCCTCTTCATTGCGCTGCTTTTGGAGATAGTCCAGACACTTCTATGATACTTCTCAACAATGGGGCGAAAGTGCAAGGGCTTACCAACAGCCCTAGTAATTCGAACGAAAGTGTTTTACATTGTGCGGTAAGAGCTAATGCTATTGGTTGTGTCAGATTATTCACAGCAGAAGGTGCCGATGTTGGTCAAGTGGAATATTGTGGAATGTCTCCTATCCATTTGGCAGCCGATTTGGGTCACTCTCAGTGCCTCAAAATATTACTAGAAGCTAAGGGCAATAACGTGAATGCCGCAACTAAAGATAAACATCTCACAGCTCTACATTTGGCTGCTGAGGGTGGTTACCTGGATTGCATTGAAGTATTACTAGATAAACGCGCAGATGCTAACGTTAAAAATCACAGAGGTCAAACTCCTCTTCATTCCGCAGCAAGAGCTCAAGCTTATGATTGCGTAGAACTCTTGTTACGCAAAGGAAATGCTGATCCGAATATCAGCGATTGTGATAAGCGTACTCCATTACACGCAGCTGTGGGCAAGGCAGCCAGATCATATGATATAATCGAGATTTTAGTAAGTTGGGGAGCAGAGGTCAATACAAAAGATCAGTACGGATATACTCCACTGCACATAGCAGCTCTGAATGAACTAAGTCAATGCGTCGAAATATTGATATACCACGGTGCAGATGTAACGGCAAAGTCAAAACTTGGAATCACGGCTTTAGGAATAATCACTAGGAAAACACCTGCATCCTTGGCCATGGTAACACATAAACTAGATTCAGCTATAACTCTCCATCATCACCCAGAATCCTCGAATAGGGAAGTGGAGCTACGTTTAGACTTTCGCAGCATCTTACAACATTGTCATCCAAGAGAAATCAGCTTCCTGAACACTTTCGTGGACGAAGGCCAAAAAGAAATCTTATTGCACCCACTATGTTCAGCCTTCTTATACCTGAAATGGGAAAAGATCAGAAAGTACTATATCGCGAGGATGTTTTTCTGTTTCATTTTTGTCTTCAGTTTATCCCTATATGTGCTGACAGCCCTGGCACACAATTGTTACAACCATGGCAAGAATATGAATGATACTCAGCCACAAAATGTAATAGAGTTGTGCGAGAAAAAGTCGATGATGGGGCACATGCTTCGTAACAACCCTTTTGTTATAGAGATGCAGTGGTTCGTTTTGGTTGCTATTACTTGCTGTGAGATACTCAGGAAGATATACGGAATCGCGGGTTACCCAAGCGTTAAGCAGTACCTTTCCCACAGAGAGAACATCATTGAATGGAGCGTCATATGCAGTGTATTTGTTATTTCTTTCATATACACGGGTCGAACTTACATGTGGCAAAATCACGTTGGTGCGTTTGCTGTCTTGTTCGGGTGGACAAATTTGATGTTGATGGTTGGCCAGTTACCTGTTTTCGGTTCCTACGTTGCCATGTACACCAGGGTACAGGGAGAGTTCGCCAAACTTCTCCTAGCCTATTCCTGCCTTCTGATCGGGTTCACTATCAGTTTCTGTGTGATCTTTCCTGATTCGTCTACCTTCGCGAACCCCTTCATAGGTCTAATAACGGTCCTGGTGATGATGACTGGCGAATTGAGTCTCGATTTGCTTGTTGATGACGATCCCGAAGATCCCCCGTTCTTGTTGGAGATAAGCGCGCAAGTTACGTATATACTGTTTCTTCTGTTCGTCACAGTGATACTGATGAATTTGCTGGTTGGTATTGCCGTACACGACATACAAGGTCTGCAGAAAACAGCTGGACTTTCTAAGCTGGTTAGGCAGACTAAATTAATATCCTACATGGAGTTGGCATTATTTAACGGATATCTGCCACAGTATCTGCTAAATCTATTACATTGGACTGCACTAGTATCGCCGAAAGCTTACAGAGTGGTGTTGAATGTCAAACCATTGAATCCTAGGGAGAAGAGATTACCCAGAGATATACTGAAAGCAGCGCATGACATTGCGATGCGTAGGAAAAAATATGGCCACACGGCTACCTCCCAAGTGAATCACGCTGCCACGTACACCAAGAGACAGCTGAATAATAACACAGATCATCAACCTTGCGACTTATTGGAAATGACAGGCGTAGTACCTTTACTACAAAATAAGATCGACAAAGCTTCCGAACAATTAGAAGAGCTCGGGAGGGAAGTGAGAGAATTGAAATGTGTCCTGCAGAACAACCAAAAAATAATGGAACAGCTGGTACACACTTTGGTGACTAATAGAAACAGTTCAGACTGCTGATTGACAAATTTCTGTGATTTATATCGATGCTCGAACATTTGAACATAGTATTTTCTGACCTCCATTTCTGCAATTTATACTTTCAAAAATGGTAATTATCTGTGTCGGGGATTTTCGAGAATGGTATCATCGACGTACTTATTTGGAAATTATGTATAACTTCTTTAATATTCGATGCATTCTGTCTAATGTATGTTATGCAGTTAGAAATTTGTGTTCACATTCAGAAAATATCGATATTTTATTGAAATTGTATTTATCTTATAGAAGCAATACAGTGTATATAATATTTTTAATAAAGTAGAAATTGTTGGCAAAATGATTCAATGAAAAGCCCTTTTGTTTGCTCTCTATATCAATCATTAAAAGAATTGAAAGAAATAGTTTTACATAAAACGTAAAAGATTCAAATTTCAATTCAAATTTTCAAATTCAATCGTTTTTCTCTCATATCCCAAACTGAAGAATAAATTTCGTAAAATAGGATACGAAATTGTTTAGAATTCAATATCATTTCATTTCGTGCGATATTTGACTTCATCTGGCCATAAGTTCAACCGACTTAATCTATCTTGATGGATCAACGACTTTTAATGAACTTGCATATCCTCAATCAATGCGATATTTGTATTGAAAGTTGTTACACTTTTCACATTTTACGAGAAATAATACAATAATTGGATGAGAAGAAACTAGCAAAAAATGACCGCGCTATTTTTGTTCATCCATTACTATTTCAATGATGCGTGCATATTTACTTTGATTTCATTTCATAATTTTCTTCGACCACAATGAAAATTTTCAGTTAATTGAATTCTATTTATCAGATAAGTAGGGGTCAATAATTTCTTGAACAATGCCTACCGCGTAGGTATTTAATATCTACGTAAGCAAGAACATGAAATTCGTGAAAACTTTTAAGCCAAAATAAATAAAATAAAACTTTGTAGTAAGACAAAAACAAATATGCAGGTTTATTTAAGTCATTTCTGGAAATGTTTGCGTTTCGGGTAAATATAATACCTATATTAACTTAACATTTGTATGATTGCATTTCTTTATAATCATTCGTTTAACAAACGAACAAAACAATGGATTGCCTTTGAAATAATTAAATCCGGCAAGCAAGCAAAAAATGTATATGTCTTTCACTTAATTGAGGTGCAAGTCATATGAAAATTGTTTTATGTAGATCTAACTTGTATTATGTTTGATATGAATAGGTATAAAATATTACTTTACATTATTTTTTTTAAATAGGTAATGAGAGTAATGTTTTGCAGTATAATAAACACAACATTAGTTGAATGGAATTATTGGGTTTTAATATTTGACGCTAAGTAATGAGAAAATTTTTTAAACTGGGGATACTTTTGATGATTATAATCCATATATACGGTTATATAAAAAAAAATATATGCGAAAAAAATTTTCAAATGATATTTTGTGAAGTGATACTTGACAATTAGTCCTTAGAGATATTTTGTGTTGTATCAGTTAATCATCCCTTTATCTTTATTGATCTAAGGAAGTGACACTGAAACTATAAATGATTTAAACTATATCATTTACAATATGGTAGTTTTGTTTTTTTCACTCTTGCTTAATCTCTGATTCTTCTTTCTCGAGGATATTTTCTCGGTTTTAATTTCAAAACAAATTTGTTTAATATGGATTTAATACAATCGAAAAATTGGACGAGATTATGATGCCACAAAGATCATTACTTTATATTATACAATTCTGTTGAATTGAGAATAATGAAAATAATCAATCGGTTAGTTTTATTGGGACATGTAAAACTTTTCTAATTATGCTAAAACTGAAAAGGAAATTTTGGAAAGCAAGTCTGTAGGTTTTTCTCGAAAAAACTCTTGACTATACCTACATATCTGACTGAGAGGTCTATGGTCAGCCTAGCCTTGAGATCGGAAAGCTAAAGATATGTTGGGTGATATTAGTAGAAAAAACCTCTGTTTTAAAGCAAAACCTGGAAGCCATTATGTTTATACTTTAGCCCTTAATAATTTTTTATAAAGCTGGACCACACTTTACTAAAACAAAAAATCGGAAAACTAGATTATCGCCTTTCCTATGAAGTAGGAAATTTCAAAAAGCACCTACGGCTAGAAGTGGCACCCTCTCTTCAGGATTGTATAGCATGGGAATTAATATAACCATCAACTGACATAAAACGTATATGCTTACGAATTAGAGATTGCGGATTTATTGTATTGTAGAACTCTAGGCAGATGAAAAAAAATTAAGGGGATTTTGTGCTTCGAAGAACAAAAAGTAGGTGAACTTTTATCAATTTCATGTCTAATCCGTAAATTTTCAGTATTGTTCATGGCAACTGGATTCGCGTTATCCTTTGTTTTTTGAAGGGGAAAAGCAGAAACACCTCAGTTTTTGTAGCGAAGATCCGTTATTTATCGGATTATTTAGTTTTCAATGTATTGTGTATTCAAAGATGTAGTACCATAGGCAACTTAATACAAAATTTCTTGGGGGGCTAAATTAGTATGGGTTTGCCTCCGTCAAATTTTTATAATCAGGAACCTGGAAATCATTATGGTAGACTAAGTAATTTTTCGATTATCAAAAGCTTTACTAATTTAGCCTTGTTTATCAAGAGAAAAATCTGCAATTTCTCTATCTAAATTTTTTTAAATTTACGATTGAGCGAGCTATACACCTCTTAAAAAATTAAACAGAATAAGAAGGTAAAATCCATGAAGTACGGTAGCTAGCAATCATGAGACCTACAGTCAAGTTTATAATTTGTTATAAGAAGAGATTTGATAAACTAAGAACATACATTAATTAGAACTTATTAATATTAATTGGCCTAAAAAAAAATATTTTTTTAAACACTCCCAGGTCCCCCTTTAACCACTACCGTGTAGCACTATAACCTAAGTTTATCTCATTCGTTTCAGCTCTTGTTCCCACTGCTTTTCACAAACATGATTGGAAAAGTAGATGTTGAGGCACAGGTTAAAGGTGGAGGTTATTCTGGCCAAGCAGGAGCGATTAGATGGGGCATATCCTGGGGACTGAGAAGTTTTATAGATTCAGAAACTGTTGAGAAAATGCGATTAGGTAAGGAGAGACTTTGAGAACAATTTCTCGCACTTGAGAATTATAGCCGTATTAAATTTATTGATTTGTAAAATATTGTTTTCAGCCGGTTTGCTGAATAAAGATGTCCGTACTCGTGAACGTAAGAAACCTGGACAAGCAGGAGCTCGAAAAAAGTATACATGGAAAAAGAGATAGGATTTGTTTGTGTTGTTTTTCATAATTTCCTAATTTGACGTGTTTGATATTAAAAATACTCTCCTAAAATATTTCAATTTAATATCTGCACTACTATAAAGTATAGGATGTTGCGTTAAATATACTATATCAAAGAGTATATGGATTTATAAATATATGGATTGCAGCAAATATATGGATTTGCTGCAATTAATGTTCATGAAGATTTGAATACTGAGAAAGTATACATAACTTTGGTGAAAAATTTTCAAATCATATGAATAACAATGAAAAATCAATAAATTTTCCATTTAATGAATTACGTTTTATTGCATTATATACACCTAAGTAAGTATAAAAATATACTGATAAAAAACAATTTACCTATCAGTTAGTTTGAAACAATATAAGATTTTTGAGATTGTTGAATGGTTTTCCTCATCACAGAAAACTGATCTACTCAAAATTTCCTTTGGAAATTGATTTTTGGATTTTTAAAACCATAATTCAAGATTACAACTTTGTTTACATCTGATTAACAGTACATTATAGTTGATCTACATATAAAATAAATAAAAAATACCATATTTAAATGAAAACTGTATTTAGGAAAAATTATTACATCTTGTTCAATGGTTTTAAACCAAGGATTGACATTCCTGCATGTAGGACATCCCTACATTTTACAAACAACAGTAGTCTCTGGGCTCCAACATCGGGATCTGTTCCTTTAATCTTCAATACCTTCAGAGCCTTACTGATATCGTTGCTAGAAATAAGAAGTCAAGACATTTTATTCAATATCATCGACATAATAACAGAAATTCTAATCACATCATATAACATTTATAAATTGTCATTAATTATTACAAGTGAAGTCATAAAATTCCTCTAGGATGTCCCTTTCTTGAGAAATAATAAAAAGGAGGAACACTGAATACTTACAAACAATACAATTGTTGATATATAAACAAATTGGAAAAATATGTACATTTCAACTTGAAATGTTGAATAGGTTACCAAATGAGATTAGCTACAAATATCTAGAGCAGTGGTTCCCAACAAATTTTTCTCGAGTACCCCCTCATCGAGCCGCTTTTGTAACAAGGACCACCATCAATTCCTAATCCTAAAATTAAAAAGGGATCCTGCCAGCACCCCCTTAATGTTAATAGATAAATTTTATGGTTGTTATAGTAAAACAAATAATACCTTGTCATATCGCATATATGTTTAGTACAACAAACTCCTTAATAACATCTAATTCTAGTTTTTCGCTGGAGTGTGCTAGCGTCAGTGGATCTAGGCAGACAGACGCAAAAGCTAGCTTTTTCTAAACTCTGCTCATGCAAGAAGCGGCCAAAACAAAAAATCTGTTATCATATAAAATATATTTTTCATTCTAATAGCATCTGGCAGACCTCTCTAACTTAGCTCGCGGACCAACAGTTGAGAAACACTGACTATCTAGAGTATTTAGGTTTTTTGGTAGCTAACCCATTGTCAAGAATTAATAACTGAAAATAGTTTAGTAGCCCACAACATATGTTGAGACTTCTAAACTGCATTAGACAACATGACAACATATGTTAACGATTTTTGTGGATTTAAGAAATGTTTTAAATTATACTACTGCACTTTTTAACAATTCAATCAAGGAATGTAGAGCAGAAGGAACCGATCCCAAATGATGTTAGCGTTTACCATGTTGAAAAAGATAACATATACGTAAAACATTGATTTTGTATTTTATCAATATATTGAATAATTGTTGATAAGTCTTGACAACTGATGACAAGTCAAATGAATTTATGTTGACTTCAAAGAGATGCCTTTAAAGTTTGATAAAATGTAAATGCATACAACAATGAAAATTATCAAATATAATTTTAAAAACTCAGAGATATTTGTGTATATGTGTACTAATTTTATATATTTATTAAAAACCGATAAATAAGGTTTACAAATTACATTAAACTTGGAAATATACTGATATAATTATAAGTATCAGTGTAATTAGTTTAAAGTATTAAAGTGTAAGGTATTCAAAGAAATTGTTATTATGATTAGTTGCCAAAAAGTTATTGTTTTGTTTTTATGAGTATAATACAAATGTATGCTGAAATTGTATGTTTCTAACTTTTCTATATACACAATGAGGATTTATCAAGAATTCACCTAACATATATCGGACAATAATGACATATTATTTTACTGTCAAAAAATACAGAAATCTGCTTTTAGTTCTTCTCTACTATAGGTGAACCCTAACTATCGGATTTGCTAAATCAATTGAGTAATATGCACGATTTTAATTGAATATCCCATTTTTTAATTGACACAGGCTCAAGGCAAGCAGTTGTTTAGTAGCTCTTAACAATTCAGAAACAATGTTGAAAAGTTTGTGAAGCTAGGAAGATCTACAACTGTCAATTTTTTTTTATGTAAAAGCATTTTGCTTACCAAAGATGAAATAAATAGGTGACAAGAATACATGCTTCATGTTGTTCTTCAGTTGTGTAGAGCACATCTTGAAATTTTGCCATACATTTAATAAGACTCATTACTTCTTGTTCCTTCAAGGCTTCAGGTACAAATTCATCAGGCAGAGTAGCTCCACAGTTTTCTTGCAAGTTTATGAGACGACAGTGTGTGTATTGCAATTTAATGCCTGTATCTCCTTGGGCCTTAAATATGTCAAGAATTCTTTCATAAGAATAAAGAACTTTCTGAAGATTATGTAAATTTCACACTACTAATGTGAAGGCTAATAAAAGTATAATACATATAATAACTACCTTTATAATATCACACCAAATTTCAGTAGCACATAACATTACATAAAGAGAAAAAAATTATTAATAAATTTTTCATTTTATTAGTCTTATAAGAGGAATAAAGGTATTCCAGTCATTTAAATTCGAAATTTGCTCAAAACTAATTATATATAATATGAATATTAAAATAATATTCATTTCACTGTTTTTTTCACAAACTAAGATCCATAAAAATATATTTAAGCAGAAATAATATTAAGAATAATGACTGAAAGTTACAGTTAATAATATCTTTTATGCTTGTGGAAAGGATTGGCAGAAATAATTTAATCAAACAGAAGTTATATGAAAATAATTGAAGTTATAAGCTATCGAAATTTCAATAACTTTCAAAATAAGGAAATCTCTGTGCAAGTTATTAAATTAAAAAATTCACTTGTATAATGAAAAAATATTTAGCACTAATACATTAAAATTTTCACAGTTATAATACACAAATAAATTAACGTTAAAACACAATAAATTAATTTCTACTTTTTGTAGAAAGCTTTTTTCAAGATTTTATAACTATTTAATCTTCAGTGAGAATCTGTATAATCAAAAAGTTGGAAATTATTGAAATTTTGACATTATTTTTAATGAGATTAGAAATGTTATAATATTTAATAACTGTTCTATAAACCTGTAAAACTTTATCCCAGTTGAATTCATAATCCTTTTGTCGGCGCTGTTTCAAGTCATTAATAATTACGCAAGAAACACCCAGTATATCAGATGTCTCATCATCCTTGACTTGCACTTTGGTAGCTGAAAATATTAAAGAAGTTAGTTTGTGAGCTCAAACATTTTGCCATAATTGGCCTGCAATACAAACTGTATTATATATATATAATGTCATGTTTAGATTTCACCTCAATAAAGTCATTGAGACAACATAATTCTTTGTATTATTAGCAGAAAGTACCATCGAATAAACAGTTTATGAAATATTTTGAATTTATGAATTACACTTACATCAGTTTTAGTGAACATTTAACTTTGAAATTAACTCACTTGGAGAAGCTAATTGCTTTTGAATCATAATCTCTCGACATTCATCTAAGATATCTTTAAGAAAAATAGCATTGCCTTTTCTAGTGCTCATTCCTCTTATCCTCCCAAACTTAACATGGTGGAGACGATTTGCCCAAGGTAAATCTAATCTATGGAGCATTTCTTTTAGCAATTTAAAATGTTCGCTTTGACTATTATCAACAATATAATACATTTTATCAAATTTGTATTTATGAAATCGATCTATTGCTGCTGCAATATCTCTAGTAATGTACAAGGTAGAACCATCACTTTTAAGTATTGATACTACTTTCTTATCGATAGAAGCAACTTGATTTCCATCTGCCTTTTTTTCTATAACTTTTTTACTTTGAAGTTCTTGTATCACATTCTGAATATTGTTCAGGTTATACATAGATTCATAATTATATTCATCAAATTCTACTCCTAATCTTTTATATATCTGTTCCAATTCATCTTTGGTATATCCCATATATTCTTTCCAAATATTTTGAAGTTCCAACGAACCTTTCTCTAATTTGGAATATTCAGATTTCGCTCTCTCTGAAACACTAGAATCTTTCTGGGAAAGTTTATTTGCATACACATACGATTCATACAACAATTTCAAGGGGTTATTTTTTATATCTCTACTACTATAATTCAATTCATCAATACCAACCTTAATGAATCCAAATTGAGTACCCCAGTCACCCAAATAATTCAACCTGGTTACTTTATTATAAACAAATTTATTAAGATTACTGAGAAAATTTCCAATTATAGTTGATCGTAAATGGCCAAAATGAAAAGGCTTAGCAATATTTGGGGAACTATACTCAACAACTATTGTCTTAGGCTTTAAGTTGAAATCAGGTTTGGCACAGTTCTCAATGACATCCTTGATGAATATATTTCTTTCAATATCAAACTGCAAATTTCTATTAGCTTTGTTATTTGCAAAAGAAATTTTTTTTATTATATCATCGGGATGAATTTTTAATATTTCAGAGATGTTTGTAATGCCCAATTGATTTTCTAAAATTTCCAAAGGCATTGTCATTTCTACACTTTTTTCGTTGTGTTCCTTTCCAACATGTATCCATGGTAGAAGTTCTGTTGGTGTTATTGATACAGGCCTTTTTAAACATTCTATTATCTAAAATTTACCACCTTAAATTAACACTAGAAACTATAGTTCAACATTGATGGAGGTTGTATATACCTTTCTCCCTAAATACAGTTTCAATTTCGTTGACATTCCTCACGAATAATAATAACGATGAATTTAAAATTTTCCTTCTGAATTTTTTTATATTTTTTAGGGTTACTCACAGATAATAGTCGTTTTTATACAATATTTTTTTTCTTCAACAAAGAATGCACCTATCACAAACCTATTAACCAGTTTAGGGATTTTCATGACCTAGACAAATTGGAAACAAAAGCGTATTTTACTCAACATTTCTTTAATTACAATGAATTTGGTAACTGAAATTGAATTCTCGCTGACCTCTTTCTGAATCATCATTAAATAAGTATTTAAATCAATCTCTTGGCCTAATGTTTAACAAATATAACACTAATTACACTATATTTGTTAAACATTAAGCCAACAATTTGATTTAAATTTTTATACAATCAATTTGTATTAATTTCTGTTCATTTCCAACAAATGCATTTCATTCTTCAGAAGAGGGTACGCAACAAAATAAAAGCGATTTGTATTATTTATTAAAAAAAACAATATTATCTTACATGTTTAATTTCAATTATATAATTTATTCAATCACTCAAATTCTATGTCCATACACTGAGTAGTTGTTATTCTTGATGGGGTATTGTAAACTTAGAAGAATAAATTGGAGAACTGACAGAATTCCCAAACCTTTCATGTGACTTAGAACTGAAATCAATAACTCTATCAAAAAACCTAGACAATTTGACAGAATTTGAAGTTCCTGCTGCTAAATACCTAGGTTGTCTGCAGTCTAATAAAATTTCATCGGCCCCAATTTGTGTAGCAAAATTCTTCCCATTTGGCTTTCTTTCATGAGCTTGATTTATCTTTGTTCCAACAACTAAAATGGGGATTTGGTTGGTTCCTAAAAAGTTTTCTGGATCAAATTCATCGAAACTTGTAACAGAAGTCATTGATGAATTTCCCCCTTCTCGATTCAAAAGTTCTTGAAGCCAGTCATTCAAATGTTCTTCAGATTTTCTATTTGTGAGATCATATACTAAAATAATTCCATGACAGGGATTATAGAAAACATGTCTTTCATTCTTGTGATTATTGCTTCCACCTATATCCCACATCTCTATAAAATAAGTTTTCTGCTCTTTTGTACCTTCTTTGTATTCATGTAATTTAACTTCTACCGAAGATCCTATAGTCCAACTTGGAGATTTTATTGGCTCATTGTGCGCTATTAAGTTAACTAAAGACGTTTTACCAACTCCAGAATCTCCTAAAACCATTATGCGGACCCTTTTAATGGAAGTGTTCATTTCAAATTTGATCTCAATTATCTTTATCACAAATAGAACAACTTGAAGTACATTCATAAATTTGTCAGTAACCTAATTCACTGGTGTTTTATATCTGTTTTAGTAGCTACCATTACAAGATTAGTTCTAGAAAATGTTAAATTTTGAATAATAATTTTTTTGTTTACACTTACTTATAAGTGATGGGTTTCATAACCTGAGTTTGGTTTATTAAATTAAAATATGGAATAGTGGAACTACGGAAAAAATGACATAAGTTTTCTTTCCATTAATGTTTTTCTTCTCTCTATGCTTCTGGAATTTTGAAAATTCTTGAACATAAGAACTACTGTACTTGTTTCTCGCATTAAAATTTTGCTTATCTCTCTAGTATAGTACACTTGGAGAACTTTGGGAGTGTTCAAAGTTAAAAGTTCTAATGCATACTCAGCACCAAATTTCACAATCAAACTTCCTATCAATTTTAGATTTATAATATTTGATTCATTTTTACTAACCAATGTGGGACATGACATTCCCGTATACACAGTGTAATGAGGAAAAACGAATGTGCTGGCATTATTTCGTAGAATTATTGACTGTATCCTTTGCGTTAACTAATTGATCTTGATAAAAGTAAACATTTTGAAAGGTTAAGATCAATAATCGCGGTGATCACTTCTTCTGATAAGACTCTCAGAAGGGAAATAATATAATCATAAGATACCCGGCGTACACATACCCAAGTCTGAAGGTGAAACCGTTCAATTAAAATTTATTACAGGGTTACCTAAACATGTAAACTAATGACCCCCCAATAACAGTGACAAACTGACCTTTTATTATCAGGATGTGGCGGGGCCGGAACAGAAGAATTTTTTTGATCAGTAGTTGGCACCAGGATGGAGTACATATTCAACTCAGATTTAGACCCAGAATATGTCCAGAATGGATCAAACCTCTTCTGCTTCAGGATGATTTCGAGTAGGTAGTGTACTTATGCAGCTACATCTATTGATATAGATAGATGTAAAATAAAATCTTCTTGTGTGAATTCATGTCAAAACCCAAGGGCAGAAATGGGGGTGGTTGGCCTCTTAAATAATGAGAAAGTAAGGCAGTATTTTCGTCCAACTACATACACAGGTCTAGGACGGTTAGTTGAAAAATTAAACGACTTTCCTTGTTAGTTTTAAAATATCTGTTTCAGAAGGTGACATCAAGACTTTTGTAAGGCAGCAACGGCAAAATGTATCATTTTTTGTAAAATTTTAAGTGATATCAATGAAGAATAAGATCTCTTTTGATCATGATGAAGTACCCATAAAAATCATAAAAGCTTTGATCAATACAATATCTATTCCCCTGGTCAATATAATTCATAGATCATTTATTGGGGGAGTTTTTTCTGATCGTCTTAAAATAGCTTCAGCCATATTTATAAAAAAGATTGATCAAAAGTGTTTAGGGAAATTATAGTTCTAGCAGTTTGCTTGCATATTTCTCTAAAATCTATCAGAAAAATTACGTTCATCTTGTGAGTTTCTTTGCTGGAACATCTGGAATATAGCAACAGCCTAACTCTACTTACGTAAGTGCATAAAGCGGCATCATCTACAACCAGCTGAAGCTAATAGAAAGTTATCTCACCAACAGTAAACAGAGAGTTAAGATGATGATTGAAGGTATATGGATATCTTTGGATGCAGAACTAAATAAAGGAGTTCTTCAGGGTAGTCTGTTGAAACAGTTTCT
The DNA here is from genome assembly GCA_030704895.1 of Henosepilachna vigintioctopunctata. Taxonomy (NCBI): domain Eukaryota; kingdom Metazoa; phylum Arthropoda; class Insecta; order Coleoptera; family Coccinellidae; genus Henosepilachna; species Henosepilachna vigintioctopunctata. The sequence continues at coordinate 1,762,744 of JARQZJ010000072.1, forward strand.
CTTTGTGATAAATGTCAATTCCTTCTCCAGACCTAGCTCCGTTAAAACTGTTACCTCATCATGTATGCTGATACACAAATTATTTAGTGAGGTTGATGTCACCTCGGAATTGAGTGTTGAACAGTAATGTACAGACAATAGACAGCTGATCCTCATAACAAAGCTGAGTGTAATTTTTTAAGTAATGATAGATCGAAAATTTAAAACTCTAATGAAGTTTTTCACAACCATAATGTTATTATTGCGAAAGAATCAGAAAAGTTTCTTGGCGTCGGCATTCGGCAGGTTCAGACTCTTGCGGGCAATACTACGGGCATATTTAGTCATTTACAGAGGCTCAGTGGTCGAGCGATATAGCGACCTTTAGAACCGCAGCCTAACTCTACTTACGTAGAGTTAGGCTGTACTTAGAACAATGATAATAATTAACAATATGTCCTTGTAAATTCTGTGTTTATCATTGAGCACAGAACATTTTCTTTCCATGAGAACTTTTTGCGGTGTGTTTGGTCAGCGAGGTACTCGTTTTGTAATTCAGCTGCTAAAGAGAGTTTTTCTTTAAATTAAAAAGGTAAACTAGTTTAGTGTGTATTTCTTTTTGTGTGTATTTTTCACTGAATTATCTTGAAAATACTTGAAATTGTTTTTTTCTTGTAATGTCGGATGGTTCTACCGAACACATTAAGAAATTTGTCTTCACTTCCAAATATAATGCTCAAGGCAATCCTCAGGAGGAGGAGCTAGAAGTTTTTATACCAGAGGTATAAAATCATTGATTTGATTTTATGTCATATACGTTATTTTTTTTTAACAAGGTTTACCTACAACAATTTTTTCCCTTTTAGCGATTACAAGCTACTTATTCGTTCTATACCTGGCCTTCAGCACCAGTCCTTGCCTGGTTTTTATGGGAAAATAGAAGAGAGTTAATTGGAAAAAGAGTTCTGGAAATTGGGGCTGGGACGCTCTACCTGGAATAGTTGCAGCTAAGTGTGGTGCAAAGGTAATAATTAGCGAATCTGCGCTTCTACCTAAATCTCTAGCACATACAAAAAGAAGTTGCCAATTGAATAATCTTAATTTGAGTCATCAAGTACAAGTTACTGGGTTGACTTGGGGTTTGCTACTTAGTAATTTGGACAACCTTGGACCTCTGGACATTATAATCGGGTCTGATTGTTTCTATGATCCCACAGTATTTGAAGATATTCTAGTTACATTGGCTTACTTGTTTGAAATATATCCAAACGCAAAGTTCATCTGCTCATATCAAGAAAGAAGTTCTGATTGGTCAATTGAACACTTACTAGCAAAGTGGAAATTACGTTGCCAGATTCATGATACCAGTACACTTGGTCAGAGTGCTGGCATAAACGTTTTGGAACTAATTGGTCCTCACAGTATACACATTTTGGAAATAACTAAATTAGATTGAGAATGGCAAGCAATGCAGTGAAATCTTGGTATAGACTGTATGTTGCTAATATTCCTTGGACAGTTAGTCATAACGAATTGAGAAAACATTTCAGCAAATTTGGAAATATTTCTTCATCCACAGTTGTTTTTGATAAAAAAACAGGGTTCTCAAAGAATTACGGATTTGTTACATTTACAAGTAACGAAGCATTTCAGAAAAGTCTCAGTAATTCCCATAAATTAGAAGGCAATATTTTGAGAATTCAAAAGTCAGATCAGACTGCAAATTAGTTGCGACCATGGCTGAATTCGTAGATAACTTTAGTGATTTAAAAGAATTAGGTGTAGATTGTGATGTTACTGAACTTGATCAGACATTTGAAAGAGCAGCTGATCATTTGCCAAGATTATTATCAAATTTAGATGATCAAATACTATTAACTTTGTATGCTTATTATAAACAAGGAAAAGAAGGTGTGTGTAATACTGCAAAACCTTCCTGGTTTGATTTTAAAGGTAGGTCAAAGTGGGAAGCATGGAATAAACTAAAAAATATGTCCCAAGAAGAAGCTAAAACATTGTATGTTGAAACCATCAAGAAAATTGATCCAAATTTTGAATGTAAAAGTACTAAAGAAAAAGATAGCTGGGTTTGTGTATCAACTTTACAAAATACAAGAGATTTGGTTGATGATGATAAAACTATTGTGGATTATGTCAAAGAAGGTAATCGTGAGAAGGTTCAGGAATTATTGAAGACAAAAACTACTGACTATATCAATAAATTGGATGAAAATGGAATGTCATTGATGCATTGGGCATCTGATATGGGATCTGTGGACATAATATCTGATTTATTGGGACTTGGTGCTGATATAAACATGCAAGATTCAGATGGACAAACTGCTCTCCATTATTCTTCAAGTTGTGGGCATTTAGAATGTGTTCGTTTTCTTCTGTCAAGAGGTGCTTTGCTTAATATTGAGGATAACGATGGTCTTAGTCCAGTTGATGTGGCAAATGATAGGAACATCAAAGAGTTGCTAATATTTTGATTCACTCTGTCAATGGAGGTAATGTCTGTATTTTTGGTTCATTAAATCGTAGATTAGATTTTTCTTCGTTTTATTCAGAAACTGTTATAGCAAGATTTTTGGACATCCCTATGCTACTCATTTTCTCAATAATATTTGTGGTATGTACTTTCTGTTAATGTTAATTATGTCGATAATAAATTCACAGATATTTTCTGTTGAAGGTACGTGAAAATAGAAAATTGAAAAAATTATAATCAATGCTGTTTTTCAGTTGTACATAACTTCTGAAGCTCTAAAGCTTTATGTATAACCATCATTTTATTAACTGCGCCCAAGATCAATTGTAGGGAGTAGTTCTTGTTGAAAAACTTATGGAGACATTTAAATTCGTCTCTAATAAAATTAATGGAACATTCTCTGATCTCTTGGTGAAATATTGTTCAATATATATATTGATAAAAAAACACTGGACTTACTTTCACAAAATTGTATTAATTGCTTCACAATTGTTTTGGGGTGTTAGCCCATTTTCAATAGTTAACTCAAAACTTCATTGTTCAGTTTAACTTTTAATTTCATGGAGCATGTTAATTTATAAGAATAAAATTGATTTAATAACTCCCTTCAGTTAATAAATTTGAGGAAAATTCCGCGTAATCATAAATTGGTCACTCGCAGTTCAATTGGAATTGCTTTTAAATTTATATGTGACAATTGTTTATTTTCGACGGGATTGTATTAGACAAATTAAAGGCTGTGCGATGGGAAGTCCATCAACACCAATTTGCGCACAAATGGTGATGCATATTGCCACAGAATTAGAACTTTCAAGTTTAGTCTTCCAGTTCTTTCTGCGTATATTTTTGTTGATGTTACTTTTGCTTGATGATAAATTTGATATTGTTCTTCCTGACTTAAAGTCATAATAATAATTTGTAGTTCTATAAAGAGGTAGAATCATGCTCAGTGTTGTCATTTTTAAACTTGAAGATCGTCTGCTGTGGTGACTCCTTGAAATTTTACTTAAACTTTAGAATATGTGCATAGTATGACGTAAGACGCTTGAAATCTCAGTTCGATCTTTGTTGAAAAAAATGTTTCATGTTGAGCAACATATAATTCAGAATGTCTTTCAGAACTTTTTTTTGCAAAAATGAATATGCTAAGAAGCTTTCCAATAAATTGAGGCATGACTATACCTGCCAAGACCATACTCAGGAACATTTCCGAGTACGTACCATCACATCACTTGAATTTGGCACACATTCTGACTGACTACTCTGAAATTCTGCAATATTATTTGAAAACAGGAAATGATATTTCTTTGAAATTGAAAGACAAAACACCAATGTTGTCCTACCAAACTGTATATAATAATAATAATAAGTCTTTATCCTACAGGTAAAAATACCCAGTTACAGGAAATATTTCAAAACATATATACAGTATTAACACTTGATAATATAATACAAAACATTTAAAAAACAATAATCAATAAAAGAAGTAATGATAATGAGTAATTGATAATACTAATATAATATACTATACATCAAAAGATTATAAGTGAATTTCTATTATAAATAAAATTCTATTTATAAGGAATAACCAATAAAAGAATCAATAATAATGAGTAATTAATAACACTAAAATAATATAATATCTTGTACATCCAAATTATATAATATAATTATATAAAATATTATATATCAATAGATTCTAAGTACACCCGACTAATGAAAGCAAATGAGTCACTGTTGATATCGCATTTGTCAGACATGTCCTCGAATAGGAAACACATATATCTGATTGTATGATAAAATTAGACTTCGGAGTACCCAATGAAAAAAATTGACTTGATCTTGAACATTGTCTGGGTACGTGAAATATATTTAGCATATAGTACTAAATACAGTGAACACACAACTGTTAGTCGATAAAATTACAGGACATAAGTCAAACCTTGCAAACAAAAAAAAAAACACAATTTTGAAAGTCACTACTGTAACAACACTTTTAGAGAGATGTATATATTCAAAATTCTGAGTAAACTATAAATAGTAAAACACACCAAGAAATTGTCTTCCATATATAGTAAATTAATTCAGAAAGAGTCTTCCTCATGGGCGTGAAATACATTTCAACAATATAATATACCGATGCTGTGGTAGTGATTCACAAGTAATGAACGATTCGCTTCATATTTTGTTTGTGTTTTTTTATAACATGTTTGTCGGCCCTCTTCAATTTATTCATCATTATTGTCTCATTTGTTTTAAGACCGTTAAGGTTTAGCTCAGATAAAATTTAATGTATACTAACTAATTGAAGATGTGTAAATTGTTTTATTATTAAATTTATATATTTTATACCACATTTGTCTTTTTCGTATCTGTTCATCTTTAATAAATCGCACGGAGGGGTCGCTTATCTTTTGGTGAAACAATGTTGAAAACAAAAAATTAAAATTAACACACTTGGCTTAAGTTTCACTAAATATATTAAAAACTCTACATTTGTTTCGGGTGGTTAACGCATTATCAAGAGTATACAATGTTACATGTTACTGTATACTCTTGATAATGGGTTAACCATCTGTAACACATGCAGAGTTTTTAATATGTTTAGTGAAACTTAAGCCAATTGTGTTGATTTAATTTATTGTCTGTTCATCTTGTTTTAGCTTCTAGAATGTCAATAAATCTTGACGAAACGTTGGCAAATAATTAGTTTTCTGCCCATTTGTGCTAAATAATATTTATATATATATATATATATATATATATATATATATATATATATATATATATATATATATATATATATATATAAAGTATATGTATACGCCTAATTCTTGAAAATACCGAAGTCACGTTATCAGTATTCACTATTTCGTGAAATAATTAAATTAAATTCGTAAATATGTTTGCTTGTTTCATGTCACAATGAAATTTTCTCGTAAGTATTCGTATTAATATTACACCGCACAGGTGACATAATTTGTTGAAAAATTTTTGAGAAAAAAGAAAAATTAAATTTTATTAACATATAAGCTGTCAAATTACAAACATGTTATACAATAAAATATTACAAATAAATGCTTGGAAAACCGAACAATACAAAAATAATTGCAATTATAGATAATAAAAATGAAAAAATAATATGTAAAACGATAATAATGATAATCCTAGTTTTTATTTTCACACGTTCTCCGCTCGACATACAGAATTGCATTGATATCTAGTTTTAATACATTCACATCGATTCGCGTTATTTTTTGTACCTTTGTCCAGTACCAACATAACCAAGTCTAACCAGTGCCGTAAAGTCTCTTTGGTTAGGGCAAATGGACCGTCATTCAATCTTGGAAAATCTATGAAATGATGAATCCCCCTGTATAGTTTAAGGTCTTTGTTGATTATTGTGGAAATTGAAATGCCAGTGGTATTTCAGACGACTCGAACAAAACAAATAAAACCCAAAATTTTTTTTGCTGCCTATTGCCTATTTTAAAAAATGTACAAAATTTGTGATCGAGTTCGTCATATGTTGCCCACTACTTAAAATCGGCAGGTTCTTTGCTCATTTCATGAAATATATGCTGAAATATTAGTTTATATTATTGTTAAAAATAATAATGAATTTATTCCCAATTCATTTACAACCAATTATTAGAGAAAAATAATAAATTATTGAAATGATTAACCAAATGAAATCTTTAACCTGTCAACGATCCTGTGTGTAAAAAAAGGATCATTTAGTGAATATGACAACTATAGAGCAATGAGCCTGCAGTCCTTCTCGAAAGATTTTGAGAAACTACTTGCAAAAAGGTTATTGAAATTCTGCACAAAGAATTTTTAGTAGAAGTCAAGTATAGTTTTAAAATTTTCAATCTATAGAATTGTGGCAAAATAAACATGTTGTATAAATGCTGTAAAGTATATGATATGATATGTATATATGTAATATGTATATGTATAATGTGATATGTATAAATGCGTTATAAATATGTTGTATAAATGCTGTATTTATATGATATGTTTGCCAAATTAATAAATTAATATTTTCCGGAAGTGATCATTTTCGTTCACAAATGTTTATTAACAAATTAGTCTAAAGAATCTAAACCTACTGCGCCGTGTCATTACCCCCTCTAGTCGTTACTGGAAAAAGTGCCGTCGACAGGAGTGCTGTAGGACGTTCTGTAATTCGCGTTCAGTTCCGCAAAGCCTAATAGTATGCGCAAGAACTGTAGAAAAAAAACTTGACGTGATACAAAAACTGATTGAAGTTTTGGAATAAGCACGTCAATTTACCTCTAAAACAGCCTAAAAATCGAACCCAACAGAAATTATGTTACAAAATATTCCTCAGTGTTATTTGAAACTACACTTAAGAAGTACACTTTTGCTAAAAATGGCACCATAATTTGATGAATGTAAGTAGATAGTATCTAGTGTCTTTATTTGTAGCAGTAATGTAAATTAGTTATTGTGAAAAATGGTGAAATGATTTTCCGGGCTGATTGGCCGTGGTCAACTGGAACTCCTCCTCTTCCAGACGTTTCGTCCCTAACTGCGAGAGACATCTTCAGTGGCGGCGAGTGCTTCGACGTAGTGGCGTACTGGGCGACGACTCTGGAGCAACTGATGACCTGTTGACTAGAGTGCCGATATTTATAGGTCTTCGTGGCTCGGCAATATGTCCGCTTCGCTCTGATTGGTCCACCCCAACGCGTTCGTTGTCTGCTGTTGGACCAATCAGCTTCCGTTTCAGTGCAGGGTGCCAAATGTTCCTTATTCTCATGGTTTCTTCTTTCCGATTGAAATTGTTGCGATGCTTGTGTATCTCGATAGCCTCTCGTTGGAGCCTGGCGTGGTAATTTCGATCCGTGGAGAGAACCTCAGCGTCGTCGTATTTGATATTATGCTCCAAGTTGTTATAGGCATGCTCTGCTACAGCTGACTTCTCAGGCTGAACTCGGCGACAATGACCTTCATGTTCCTTGAGGCGTGTCTTGATGCTACGTTTAGTTGTACCAATATAAACCGAACCACATGAGCAAGGGATTTTGTAAACACCAGCTGAAGATAGTTTATCCCGTGGATCCTTCGCTGACCGCAACAAATTCCGAACTTGATGGGTTGGCTTGAAAATAGCCCTCACTTCGTGGCGCTGAAGTAATCTCCCGATTCGATCCGTTACTCCTCTGATGAAAGGCATTATTGCCACTCCTTGTTTGGGTTCCTCCGTTGGTGGTACTCCGGTTCCCTTTCTGGGCCTCAGTGCTCTGGTGACTTCTTGGAAAGAATATCCGTTGGCCTGAAAAGCTTGATGGAGATGACTCTCTTCATTTTTGAGTGATTGTGGTTCACAAATCCTACTTGCTCTTTGTGAAAGACATCGAAGAACAGCACGCTTCTGTTTGGGATGATGGTTGGACATTTTGTGAAGGTAGCGATCCGTGTGAGTCGGTTTTCTGTAAACAGTATGTCCTAGCGATCCGTCTTCTCTTCTCTTTACTAGAACATCCAAAAAAGCTAGTTGGCCATTTTCTTCCTTTTCCATAGTGAACTGGATTTGCGGGTGTATACTATTCAGATGATTCAGGAACTCAAGTAACTTTTCTTGTCCGTGGCTCCAAACGACGAAGGTATCATCAACGTATCGGTACCAATGTGTTGGTTTGAGAGGCGAGTTCCTGATGGCAACTTCCTCGAATTCCTCCATGTAGGAATTTGCGATGACCGGACTAAGTGGACTTCCCATGGCGACACCATCTTTTTTTCACAATGGACACCGGCCGTGAAAGCCTACACGATTTCATTAAATTAGTTATTATTCAGAAAATTTATTATTTTAAAACATTGCGCTCATCAAAGAAATCTTTATATAAAATATGCAACACAGCAAAGAAAAAAAAAAACAATATCATTTGATGATTTATTTTCACAAAATGAATATTAACTTTGCATACATCCTCCAGATAAAATTTTACCTTAAAAATAACTCGTAATAAATAATTTTGAAATTCGTATTATTATTCTCTACTTATATATTATAACTAGTTTAACACGTTCTCAAATATTTTTGTGCCAATTTGTTAACAATCTAAAAATTGCATTGAACACTAAATTTGATTCTTGAACTTGTCTCCTTCAATACAATTAATATAAATTCATTATATACATTAAATAAATCACAGTTTCTCACTTATCTGAAGTGCTTCAGCAAACTTAAATTGGCCTCGTTATCAAGTTTGATGTTGGTTGTGATGAAGATTTTCCTGATGCTGGTGTTTTGTGAATGTGAGAAAGACCTGTAGAAAATACATAAGAAATATTATCAACAACTTGACGAATTGAAGTGTAGTGTTCTCAAATAGAGGCTTATTCATTTTTTACACTCAATCGACAAAGTTTAGCGTAAATACTATAAAAAAGGATCAAAACCTCTATTTGAGAACCAACAATAATGATCTATTTTTTAAATATATTAATTTTTTCTGATAAAAAATGATTGACCTATAGGAAACTGGTAGGTTATTGTTATAACTCCTCGCTAAGAAGGAGTTATTGAAAATTGAAAGAAGTGATATAGTTTAAATACGTCGCATAATTCGAAATATTTAATCCGTTCTTAATAACTTAGAAACCGAAACTCGAGCATGAATTGAAAATGCAGTTCGATAACGTTTTCTGACAGTTTTAAATTTTTTTATATGGAATAGAATTTAGGACAATAGGAATAAAAATGTGAAAGTGGAAATGATTACCACGCATTCTTTATTGAGAACCTCAAGAAATATAGAAAATACATGTCTCTACAATACGTGATATGAGAACTTCATAGCCATTCCCAAAATTTCGAACTTTGTGAATTTTCAAGATAGTACATGTACGTTCGGAAAAAAATTCGCTGCCCCTTCTTAAGTAATATGACAATTCATAGCCATTCTCAATTTTGTGAACTTTGTGAATTTTTAAGATAGTACCTACATATGAGTTCGGAAAAAAATTCGGTGCCCTCTTCCTAAGCGGGTGACAGAGAAAATTTTCACGTAGAAACATTCACAATACATGTATCTACAATATGAAATATGCCAACTTCATAGCCATTTCAAAATTATCGAAATATAATCATTTTATCGAGGGAAAAATTCCCTTTAAAATAAAAGTATAATTCCCCTCGCTGGGTGGGCGATATCTTAATTTTTTATACTGTTATATTGCCAAAACTAATTCTTCTTCATGAATCTCGCAAAATCTCGGCAAAATTTAAATAGATGCTTTCTTATTATTGCTTCCTCAATTCGCTTCCAATAATCACAAATTCGCTTCAAATTAAATTTATAATTATATATACATTATTAAAAGGCGAGTTATATTTCATTTCATTCTTTTTCAGCGTTTACATGATTCCTCTTAAGGAAATATTTCTAAATATTATCTAAACGATAATCCAATTCACACGCGTGGATGAACCACGAAGCCAGACACGGTCGGTTGCGATGTTGCCGGTTGGTCGACAGTGGATGAACCGACCGTGGCTGTCTTCACGTTAGTAGAGAACAATGAAATTGTTTCCTTACTGAAAATCGTTGAAATGTTTATTGATAATATTAAATTTCTTTAAGAATTTACATTATCTATTTATATATGACTAGAATAGAATGATATAGTTATTTGATATTTTTTATATTGAATAATGTTTGGTTACTAAAATACTCACTTGCTCTAAACTCGACTGCCCCAGGGAGTAGTCCTCGATATTGAGCTCCTTTTTACCCCTTTCCAGTATGCCGAACATCTTCGACCATGCCATGCTTTTGTCGAGCACGTAATACGTGATCAATTCTTGATGCTCCTCTCTGAGTTGCACGCGTCCAAAGTTCAACTCGACAAAACGCTTTATCGCATCGGTGTCGGTGTGTTCGAGCCCGTGGCTATTCTCGGCCTTTTTGACTTTGATCGTGAGTGTAGCCTTCGGCGAACTTGCTTTTCAGGTGTTGCGTGGAGCCGAGACACTTGAAGTTACCGTTTACCATTATGGCGATCTTGGTGCAAAGCGCCTCGCACTCTTCCATGCTGTGCGATGTGAGTACAATGCACTTGCCGCTATCGCGGACTGCGCATAGTGCATTCCAGAGGTAACGTTTGGTCGCGGGGTCCATGCCTGATCAAATGAAATGATTAAAAAAGATTTATTTCTCATAGTAATGCTAAAATGAGACGATAATAGTTATAATAATAATAATACCTTTATTAGCGAAAGCTACTCAATACAATAATATTCCTTACAACCACTATATGTTTACAACTTAAAATATATTACCGAAAATATATGAAACTAATAGTTTCCTAAAAGTTTTATAATTTGTACAATATTTCAACACTGGAGGTAATCCGTTAAATAACTTAAAACCTTGGCTAAACGTGGACTTATTCATTAAAGTTGTATGGAACGTATTTAAATAAAAATCGTTTCGATGCAGCGTTTCATGATTATGCACATTACAGTTAAATTGTAGGTTTTCGTTTAAATACTGGGGCAGCATATCATTTTTGATTTTATAAATAAAATCTAAGGTTTTATAAACAATACGTTGATTCACACTCATTAGTCTACAAACATCAAGCATTTTCTTGACAGAGGTTCGTCTATTGCACTTTTCTCAATTCTCAGACCCCTATTTTGAATTTTTTTTTGTAAGCGTTCAATTGAAGTTTTTTGTAATTTAAACAACAGCGAGGCGCAATATTCGATGTGAGGCAATACGATAGTCCTAAAAAGTAAGAGCTCACTATTCAAATTTAATTTGCTACTAAGTCTACCCAAATAACCAACTTTTTTTTGACATTTTATTGGCGATATATTCACCATGGGATTTGAAGTTCAGACATTCATCAATCATTATACCTGAATATTTCATTTCATGAACACGTTCCAAAGAGTTATTTTCAAGTTTAAGTTCTAAGTTTTCAATATTAGTGCTACTCAATTTATATTTTGTTGCTACTAACATGTATTTTGATTTATTAATATTCACTTTAAGATTATTGTCACAGAGCCAAATATATAGTCTGTTCAAATCCTGATTAACTTGACTGAACATTGTAACAACATCCGAACCAGAAACGTAAATCATAGTATCGTCCGCAAACAAAGAAATTTTACAATTCTTAATGTATTTTACAATATCATTAATATATAAAATGAAAAGGAACGGCCCAAGGACCGTCTCTTGTTATGTTCTGAAGTACGGAAAATAGTATCATAGGAAGGACTACTCTGCAATATAGCTCTCTAGCACTCTGGTTATCTAGCTTTGACACCAGATATGCAACTCTATGTTTTAGGAAGACGCAATATTTTTCTTTGCTAACAAATATTTATTTATTTGTGATAGAGACATTAGGAAAATATTGAAATTATGACTTCATAATAAATTTTGGTACATATTCCACTTTATGTTAGTGTGTCATTAATATTTGATGACCGGTACATGTGATTTCTCAAAAAAAAACTATGATACTATTCAAGTACATATACCGAAATCATCATTGACGTTCTTTCTTACTATGAGGATAGAGATAGAGAGAAGTACCGCTCTTTACAAAAGATATCGTCAAGGTCAAGTAGTGCTGCAGTAACCACGACCATTAGAAAAAACAATAAAAGTATGAATTTAATCAGTCATATTAGTAGGATGCCTTCTGATGGTTTCGAAAATCTTAATATTACGAAATATTGTTTGGTTATCAATGGGTGTTCTCAATTTGAGACTGAATTCATCGTATTAATGGATAGATGAACAATATCCTAGAAATAATGACGAATCTTTTGTGAGTCTGTTTTGTTCGAGAATAATCTCGTTGATTAATTCACAGATTCAAACTAATTTCTCAGACTGAATTCAAATACACACATGTCAAATACGCAATTTGTAATTTTGTGACTCCATATCCACATAACTGAGTTAGTTTTTTTCATAACACATAGTTAGGTTTAAAAAAAAAATTTTCGTACAAGGCAAACTGTAAAATGGACAAGGTTCTTAAGAAACACAAAATGATCCTCAAAATTCTTCCTCGCTGCATATATGTATCTTATCCTCAAATTGTCTTATAATTTTTTTTCAAAATTCACAATTCTGTGACAGGTGTTGTCGCAGGTTTCCAGATATTATTTCATTTATATAAACTAATGCCATAAGAAGTATATATCAAGAAATAAAGGCAACTATTGTGATTGATCTGTTTTAGTCATTAATAAAGAAAAATTCATTCAGAAAGTACCAATGTCTATACAAATTTTTGCAATGGTGCTGTTTGAGTAGAGTTAGTATTGTGTATATGAATACTCGTATCAAAGAACACACAAAATAACTACTCTAATAAAATTACTTTTTTGTTGAAGTAGTGATTGATAAAGTAGTTAAAACCAGCTTTCTCAATTGCTTAAATAATCTCAACAGTTATAGAGATATGAATAAAACTCACTTACTGTTGAATGCTGATAGAATGGGCTAACTCTAAGGACCTTCTTAAAAATTCATAGATGATTAGAATCCTATTGTGTAAATATAGGATTATTCTCCTTAATCACAATTGTTACTTTCACTCATGGAACAGGAATAACAATCTGTAGCTTAATACTATGAAAAAACCTATAGTTCTCTTCTAATTTACAAGACCATTGATTGGAGTAATTTGGGAAGGAACTTTCACTTTCTCTCTTTCCCTCTGAATATTAACCATGTTCTGAGTGTTTCACGATGGGTTGAAATTTCGATACATAGGAACTACGGGAAGATGTAAAAACAGAACGAAGCGAAATATCTCACCTGTTGTTGGCTCGTCTAAGTAAAGCACTGGTGGATCCCCTATCAGAGCGATTGCTGTGCTCAGCTTCCTCTTGTTTCCTCCGCTCAGCTGTTTCACCTGTTTGTCCAAGTGCTGCACAAAGTCGAAATCGTTAGCGAGTTTCTCTGCTATGTACTTGCACTCTGCCCTTCTTATACCTCGCAGCAGGCAAAACATCGTGAGTAACTCCCTAGCGGTGAGATCGTCCAAAAGCGCATCGAACTGAGGGCAGTAACCGATGAATTTTTGCACTTCTTGTAGTTGGTTGTTGATACTCAAACCTTAATGGAAAATTTCATATCTCATTACCGGTTATTTATCAGTTTAATTACATTCTACATATTTAAAGGAATGAAATTTTTATTTACTCTAATTGATACTCAATACGACCCAATATTTACTGCTTAATTTTGGCTTTCGTTCAAGAAACTCTACAATTACCTGCCAGCAGATATATTGTGCTATATACAACAAGAATTTTTCCATCAACGACGCTGAATTAAGATTCAGTTTAGCCAATTAATATATTTGTATTGATTCGAATCTAAAATATTTTAATTTACTCATTTTAGTTCATAATATTTAATTATTTAAGGAAGTTAAGCCGATGTTATTTGTTGTTTGAGGAAGTTGAATTAGATGTTATTTATTTTGCATGTAGAAAAATAACGGAATAATCTCACTTGAAAATAGCAATATTGAGCTGATCCTCACATGTATAAATGAAATTTAATACATAATATATTATATACCGATCAAATATGAGTTTTTTGAATTCTAATCATGTTCTTATCCTTTCGAATTCAATTTAATCTTTCATAAAAATTTATAATACACTTGGAAGACAATACGACAAACAAAACACACAATATATAAAACTTTTCAATTGAAAAAGTTACTTTCTCAGAGTAATTCTATAGAGTAATGATTTATTTCGAATGCCAAAAAAGGTGGCAACCTAGTTATTCTATGCAGAAAGCGCACAAGCTGGCAACATTTAGATCTCTTCTAAGAAAAAGTGTATCAATAAGAGTATCAATACTACATCTTTCGAATCTTTAGAATTCTCTATAGAAAAAAACACATTTTCCATGGAGTTAGGTAAGTAATTCTTTAGATTTCTCGAACAAATTTCTACAAGAGGAAAAAACTGCGTTCTGCCTTTTGAAGCAATTTTGGAATTTGTATAGATTACACAAACACCAGAATATAATCTAAGTATACGTGAGAAAAAACGTCGATTTACCAGTTTCTCCATCATTTTATTCATCAGAAATACCCTTGGATGAAGTTCAAAATCGATGTAATAGATAGATAGATAGATATTTATTTCTCTCAATTATTGCAATCAAAATAACAATTTCAAATTACAAGTTTAACAATAAATAGAGAAAACGTCAAAACAAAAAAAAAACTCAAGCTATATTAGCACAGTATCTTTCGTACTCTGTAATATCGTACGGCTCCAAATTCAATAGAAACCTGTAGATTTCCTTTTTAAATCTTGTGTATTCTGTTTTAATTCGAACTAATCTGGGAAGCTGGTTAAATAACTTCATAGCCATGTAACATGTGGACTTATTGGTCATCGTTAGCCTATGTTTAGGATAAAAAAATGTGGACATCTGTCTAGTGTTGTTTCGATTTAAGTACTCATCAAAATAACATTTATTTCTAAGCATATTATTTTTCTTGAATATTCCACGACAGGATCCTCTGTAACCAATTCCAAACATAGTCCTTAGGGCAAATTTCTGAGCAGCAAATATCCTCTTTGCATAGGAGCTAGCCCCCCAAAAAATAACACCATAACCTTCAGCACCTCAACCTCAACATGAAATCTCATAACATTAAGTGTATAAACAACTGAGTTCAATTTCCTGTTAAGATATACAACATGACTCTGCCAGCTCAAATGTTTATCAACCCATACCCCCAAAAATTTAGTTTCACCTTGAAACTCCAATGCACTCTCGCTACAGATTATTGAGTCCGGATGCCCCAAAGTAGACCTACTTGTTGAAAAAATTATACACTCATATTACCAATGTTTAAATTTCTACATATACTTGTAATACAGATAATTCTCACGAACATTGTAGGGAGCATGTGCGACATGACAAGATCTTTTCCATACCTTTCACCCATGCCTTTCCGTACGTCATCTTTACGTCTCCTGTTAACATCATAAATGTCGTTGTCTTTCCAGCCCCATTTATGCCCAAAAGCCCGAAACATTCGTACTCCTTGATACCTAGACATAGTCCGTTTACAGCCAACAAGTTACCATAGTACTTGGTCACATCCTTCAGCGCTAACGTGTAATTCTGCCTCAGCTGCACGTCGCCGCACGTTCTGATCTTTAACTTTTCGTTTGCCACATCGTCGTCTTCGTAGGGCACGCTAGACGGATATTTCTGGCGTCTTCTATCCAGCTTTTCTAATAACACGTTGAGCATCTTGCACTCGTTCATAATGATTAGACAAAATAACGTGGTGCCGAAGAGGAGCATGTAGACAATGTTGGCAGATATACCGGGCTCCGACCATTGGAAGTAGTCCTCTGAAATTGAGAAAAAAATTATCTTGTGTACAAACCAAAAAAGAAGGCCACTGACTTTGAGATTGGTTCTGCAAGTTATTTGTACAAGTTTAATATTTTGTTTATTAAACTCTAATTGATTTTTAGAATCTAATTTTAATATATCCATTCTTTTATTAAAGTCTAATTGATTTTTAGAATCTAATTTTAATATATCCATTCTATCAGTTCAAGCTCGAAAATATTTCCCTAAATATTATGATTTCTCGTTCTTAAAGCATATTTCGGAATTTTTGAAAAAACAAAGCACTATCACGAGCTCTATTCATTTGTCCATAGAATGTGAGGAATTTCAATTAGAGATGCATTATTTTCGAATAAGTTTTACTTTCCTGCTATTGCAGGAACTCTCCGGTTCGTTGGTTTTGACTTGTTCAATATGTTTTAATTTAATATTCGATTATCTATCAGTTTGCGATTTGTTACTGCAAATAGAACCAAGTGATCTAATATACACCATATATTGTTCTAACAGTACACACACACACGCATATATATATATATATATATATATATATATATATATATATATATATATATATATATATATATATATATATATATATATATATATATATATATATATATATATATATATATATATATATATATATATATATATATATATATATATATATATATATATATATATATATATATATATATAATATATATATATAAATAAATATATATATATATAACAATATTTTTATAGTGAAATTTGAGAATTGAATTTGCATTTTAAATGTTTTCGAACTCGACTGGGATTCGAACCCAGGTCTTCAGGTTTACGCCCCACTGCTTTTGACCGTAAGCTACCGAGGTCTACACTTTGAGATGCAACTTCAATTCATGCCTAAGTTTTAAAATGCAATTTTAGTTTTCAAATTTTACTATAAAAATAATAATATATTCTCAATGTCCGCACGTGGTTGGTTAACACGAAAAATTACTGTTCTATATATATATATATATATATATATATATATATATATATATATATATATATATATATATATATATATATATATATATATATATATATATATATATATATATATATATATATATATATATATATATATATATATATATATATATCTAATTTGAGTGGATGTTTTGGTGATACAGGTTATTTCAAATAAAAAAACGATATTTCTACCTTTATGTACGTTTCGGAGGTGTTTCCTCCTTCTTCAGCAATTTTAATTTTAATTTTCTCTTTATTTATTTCTGGTCTTGTTAACACTGTTAAATCGTCTTCAACACAACATCAATAGTTTGAATCCAATAATCCTCCAATATTCTTGTCTTCATTCTTGGAGGATTATCGGATTGAAACTATTGATGTTGTGTTGAAGACGATTTAACATTGTTAACAAGACCAGAAATAAATAAAGAGAAAATTAAAATTAAAATTGCTGAAGACTGAGGAAACGTACATAAAGGTAGAAATATCGTTTTTTTTATTTGAAATAACCTGTACCACCAAAACATCCACTCAAATTAGAGAAACAGGTAACTATATTGAAAGGTAAGCATATTGAAACAGGTAACTAAAATTAATTATTTGATTTATATATATATATATATATATATATATATATATATATCCAATTGAAATACGTACTTTGTAGAAACGCTTATGACAAAATGGCATACTTGTGATCAGAGAATGCTGTACGATATTGTATTATATTTCACATTTAAAACATATTTTTGAAGTTATCCTGACTTCTTATTCACTCAAATTGACATCGAAAGTTTATTGATCATCGACTGATTTTTTGGTTAACTACAGTTTGTTTATTATTTAAAACTATTAGTTCGATTTTTGAAAATTGGTAACAATCGGAAACAATTCTCATGTAATTAATATAATTTTGTGAAATAAAGGCAAGGTTTTTCATTCAATCGATATTCTCTGTCAATATTTTACATCATTATATGGTCATCTTGAAAGGCCAACTCTTTTACAGTATATTTTTGAGGACTTACTGCAACAATAGTCATGAAAGATGGTGCACACTTCTTCCCGGCAGACTTCGGTTGTGTTGCGCGTCTCGCAGGATTTGATGAAGAGGGAGCAGTATTTGTTGTAAGAATACACGTTGTAATTGTTGAGTACGCCGGTGGCCATCGCGTAATGTGGCACTAATAAAAATATCCAGTGCAGAGTTCTTGCTAAGGACATCAAATCCAGCATCGGTAGACGTAGGAGCTGAATAATGAGGAACGCCATATTCCCGACAAGAACGCCCAACAGACTCATCCTGGTGTAACCAGTAGACGGTATCTCAAAGAAATACGACATGAAATACATTAATGGGAGAACCGAGTAGGAGAATAAAAACATCAGCAAAAAGATTCGGCCTGAAAACATAATAAAGAATATTATAATATACTAACTCTATATTGAATTTAACGGATAGATAGGCGTTTATATAAAATATATATATATATATATATATATATATATATATATATATATATATATATATATATATATATATATATATATATATATACATATATATATATATATATATATATATAGTTATAGGGCATTGCAAAATCACCATTTGATCAAATTTTGCCAAGATAGTGACCATTGCTATTATGGAAATATTTCAAATCTGTGATATACATTCACAAAATGCTAAGAGCTGAGTTCCATTTTTGAGAAGGTATTTCAGGCACTTCGAGAATTGTTGAATATATTTTCTGTGTTATCTAAACATAATGCCAACGCCTGCCTACAAAATTGTGGATAATTCCCCAGTATATTTGGATAGTTGTACATATATTTTTGAAAATGAAATTTGTGATGGAAAACAGAATTCTTGAAGCATTTTGAAATTTTGTTATTCGAATTGAATAAGAAAATAGAAAATATGAAAGCTAGATCATTTGAATGGGTTTAATATCCATACATAAAGAAATTTCTGTAAAAATCCCGAAAAATATATTTGAGCCACTTCCAGATTTATACATAATATCATTTGTCTTCAAAAAGCGATAATTAGAACAAGTCAGTGCATTTGATTGGAATTTTTACCTGTCAGAAAACCGAGAGTTGTAAATGTTACAGCGTGATATTCGTAAGTGAGAGAGAAAGCGGTTATTGGCTGATATATAGGTGGTAAGGCTCTGCGCAGTCGTTGTTTAAACTGCAGCTGTTTAAACAATGAAAAATTAATGAAATCAGACTGAAGCTCAAGCCGCGACATTAGCTCAACGGTAATATCACATTCTTCTTCACAGTCGTTCACTCTTGATAGAGTGGTCGTGGTAGTATCTCGGTCTTGTGTCACTGCGTCCCACGCAATACGGCGCCAACCTGCTCTATGCTTAGCGGCTTTAGAGTTTGGAAAGCGCCCCCGCGATCTTGGACCACCAATCGTTCGATAGAGTCTTCGTTTCGGGTTATATGTTCAAAGAATCTAAGGATTCGCAGCTGCACAGTCGACGATAACCTCTCTTTGATGTTTATTGAGTTTGGCTCTCTTTTGAGAATCGAGACGTTGGTTCGATGTGCAGTCCACGGGATTCTGAGCAAGCGTCTCCAGCACCACATTTCTAACGCATCAATTTTGCGACAATCTTGCATCCTCGATGTCCATGCCTCAGCTCCGGACAAGAAGATTGGAAAGACTATGCATTTCATTAGTCGAACCTTTGTGTTTTTGGTTATTTTGCGGTCCCTCCAAACCTTTGTGAGCTTTTTCACTGAAGATCTTGCTATGGCGCAACGCCTCCGGATTTCGTCGTCGCAGCTGCCAGCGTTTGAGATCTTGGAGCCCAGATATATGTAACTGTTGACTACTTCACATCCCGCAATGTTTTGAATGTAATATATAATGAATGAGATTGAATTCTCGCTTAACTCTTGGTGAAACATAATTGAATATTAAAATTAATTAAACTCTTGGCTTAATGTTTCACGATTTATTTGACAATATGTATAGTCAACATGTTTCGAGCGTTAGCTCATTTACAAGACTAAACTACTACAAGAAACGTACAACAAATTTATATCTACAAAATGGATGTGAGTAGTAGTAATTTATATTATATATAATACCACATACGTCTGTGTTAATGACGATATATTACAAGTGATTTGGATATATGTATTATCAGAAAAGATACCAAACAGATTGAATCATTCGTCGACACATTCTCGACGTTTATAGGTGCCTTCGAACATTTCCAGTGGGAAAGCAGCTTCCGAATCAGTCAATTGATGAAAATAAATGTATGTTATATTGAATAACGAAGACAAAGCTCTAACATTACCCGATTAATGTATGGTACAAAGTAGTGAATCAGCTGATATTCGAAAAACCTAGATATACCAAAGCTGAAAAAAACAATCCAAAGTACTCATTAGGTTGGAGAGATAGGAATTGAACGAAATTTGTTTGATTGTATGTTAGGACTATTAATAATGCACTATAAAATCAACATGGAGAAAATTTTCCGCTATCCAATACTCTTAGTCCGTTGTAAATATTCAAAGTTCAGACGTATATAGCCAGAAGGGCTATATAGCCTTACGTATATAGCCACGTTATAGAAGTGTATAATTGTTAAATGCGTTGGAAAACAACATAATTGCGGTAACAGAACGAGAATTTTTGAAGTTTCTATTTTTTATTGAATACATTATATGACGTTCCTGCGACATTTGGCGGCATTTCTAATAGTTGGCATATTAATAGCAACTGAAGCTTCACGCGTTTGTATAATTTTCTACCGACAGTTTCATCTCCGATAAAACATTACGAACAAGCACGTAGGAATGAATAAAATTGCATTGACTTTAACATTACTCCTTTCAGTGAAATTGGGTGAACAGATTTTATAAAGGAGTTCAAAAATATAAAATATAAGTGAAGTTCTTATAAAATCACAATTGAACATTGGGCTTCCATCTAATGGCACCGAATTAATAAATTTAAAATATATTTTTGTTAATTATATGTTGTGAAAAATGATTTTATAGAGATGACTATAAATGACGACATATCTTGTAATCGCCACGAAAAAGATGATAAAAAAACATGTTTATAAATTTGAAGTCGATTCGAAAACGAATTTCTATTTTCTTAAATAATCAATTCGAAACTATCAAAATGCCGCAAGAATTCTTTTTTTCATTTTCAAATTTCAATGCCGATAAAATATGGTTTGTCAAATATCCACAACTTTGTAGGTAGGCGCCGGCATTGTGTTAGATAACACAGAAAATGTCTTCAACAAATTCTCAAGTTGCCCTGATTAACTGCCCAAAAATGACACTCAGCTCCCATACTACAGAAAAATATTAGCATTCGATAGAAAATTGATAGTTGTCAAATTACACAAGCAATGTTTTACATTTTGCGTCTGTCTTTTTGGACGACAACAATATAAATTTTAGCGCAAATAGATCTGTTAACATGTATTATGTATGTAGATCTCTTTAAAAATGTTCCAGATTTTGTTTCCATACAAATGCCAATATTGTTTGTTAGAACAAGAACTGTGAATCGGTTGACAAGAGTGTTAATAAATTCAAGTTTATGAAGAATGAAAAAGAAAATCTTCTCTAGAAAACTTACTCAAATCACTGAATTCTTTGAATCCATCTTCTCGGAAAACTGCAAGCGAGGTCAACGTAATCAGTTGTATGATAGTGAAGATGAACATGTCGCAAACGTAGGACGTGCTCCAGTAGATGAACACTTTTGCGCCGGACACGAATTGCAGGTGCTTTGACTTGGTCACCCTTTCCCTGATGTAGAACAAAATGAAAAAAGCTGACACGAATGTCATGCTGAAGCACATATTGAAAGCAATGTTGAAGCCTATGGAGTCGCCCACAGCTAATCTGTTGAACTGGAAAAAGGGCATTTACAAAATCTTCCTGACTTTTAATTTATAATTTTCATTCTTTTTTCCTTAGATCATAGAAAATGAAGGATATTACTGTACAATAAACTTTCTGATTGGAAATAGTTATCACACTATCGACCAAAAGGAAGCATCAGCGTGTGCTTCTAACTGAAGATCACTTCGTTAAAATGAATTATATATACAAATGAGAACTAGAAAAGAATTACAATTACATAATAGGGTATTTGACTGTTTCCACAAAAATATCTCAAATTATTCGTCATATCTGATGCATATTTCCCATTTGATTAATTCTCTTTAAATTTTTCCAATTTTCATGAAGAAGACAGAGAAAGTTTGAATGAATAAGAAATCCGCCGAAACACTGCTATATAGGTTACTTAATGTGGTGACGTCACGATGCAATAAACACAGTAACCGTCACATTGTAATAAGACTGTCGACTTTAGTGATTGTTGACGATTTCATAACTTTACTGCGACAAAATGTCTTATAAATGGTGCGTAGTGCCACAATGTACTAACACATCTATTAAAACCCCGGAGAAAATATTTGTGAACCTT
This sequence comes from Henosepilachna vigintioctopunctata, assembly GCA_030704895.1. Lineage (NCBI taxonomy): Eukaryota > Metazoa > Arthropoda > Insecta > Coleoptera > Coccinellidae > Henosepilachna > Henosepilachna vigintioctopunctata. Next base: position 1,785,128 of record JARQZJ010000072.1, read on the forward strand.
ACGTCAAACACTAGAATTCGGAAAAAGTGGTTAATTCTCTCGTAGAAACCCGAAAGATATAGCTGTGAAATCTCTCGCTTTCATGTGTGAAGATCTTTAGCTCAAGTTAATAATTTCTACCCTATATTTCATACATAACGAGTTGATTTTATTACATATTCGTTATAGTCTTCTCTATACATTCTAGTATGTTTTGAGGTTATTAATTACGTACGCATTTTATTGTTGACCTTGAACGGAATAAACTGGATTTTATTCGTATCTTTGTATTTTTATACTTTGGTACAATGAAAGATTTCAAATAATAAAACTTCAATACGTTATTGTATTTGAGTTATATTTTAGCCAGAGGTCAATTAACGATGATAAAATTGTTATTGCAGATGGAAAAAGATTTGGCAAACTATACACAATATCGAATGGGTTTCAGCAAAGCTATAATCATGGTTAAAGGGACTATTCCATTTAAGTTTGAATGTCATCTTGATCGCAAGAAAACACTGTCATGTTACGAACAACCTATACCAAACGGTTAAAACCGATATTGATCAAGAAATTAAAGCTGCACCTCCTAAAGATGTGCCTCCTGGAACAAGCGTCATTTAATCACAAGTCATTTATCAAATATCCTAAAATGTTTGTGATATTAAGTAAACTTTTTTAGGCATTTTCTAAAACATTCATTCATTTAGAGTATAATTTATAATATACAGAGTAATACTAACTGTGCTGTTTTTACATTCTTTAATTCTGGAGCATAAAAATCAGGATTGTTTTTAAAAAATTATCCAACCATAATAGCGTCTATTCTTGGGAGATTTCTGCTATCAGCTTTAACAAAACTGCTCTCCATCGTACCTTATATAATATATATCTATAATTATTCAAAATAATTTCTCTGTTTTGTCTCTAACAAATAAAATAGCTCATAAAACCAGGAAATAAACACTCAAACACACACGTACAAAGACATCAGAGAAATTAACGTTAGCCTTTGTTGGCTGTTGGCTAGGTTTCCTGCACTGTGACGTCACTCGCGATTCAGCCAATCCAGTGCGTTTTCAATCACGTGATCAAATACGAACTTTTAAATATTTGACTATTGATTTCTTTTAAAAATCATATGTATTTCACAATGAATGGCTATATTGGTTTAAAATAATATTGACTATCAACCCAACAACATTTTGATCGATATTTTTATTGCAGTCAAATACCCTATAGTGTTATATGTAATAACTAACCTGAGTGTTCAGCTGAAACGGTAATGGATGGTTGATGAAGTTTATTTTGGAAGAGGTGTTTGTCTCTTTTTGATAAATACTGTTCAGTACCATACTGAGTGATATGGGAGCCGTATGAAATGCATCGTTGTTGAACCAGGCAGTTAGTATAGGTCTTCTGTTCATTTCGAAGGATGCGCCAGTCAGGTAATGTTGTCGTACGCCAGGTGGATTCACTCTAGTCTGAAAAAGATCGCACATATTCGTATTGATCGTGAAATGTGTCATAAAATCTTACCAAATTAAGCATTTCATCAGTCAGATTCTTCACACTCTTATAAGTACCAATTGCGCTCAATTTCTCATAGATTGTTTGAAAAGTGTTATTAGGAACGGTACTTTCGATCAGTACTATTGGCTTCTGTTTCTGATAGGTCTCTAATTCGAGCCTCAACGGCGGCAGTTCGGGTTGCTTTTTCACCTTGCTAATCAGCATAGTGATGACTATCATAAATACCGGTATCACAACGACTATGAGGTGAAGACGCCAGGTGCGCCAGATAGACAACATTTTTTTCATCATCATGGCCATGTATTGATTTTTTATTAGGGCTGCACCAGTTAGGAAGCTCTGAGTTCCAACAGTAACTAGAATTCAGAAAATTTCGAAATCGGAATTAGTCGAACGATTTCGAAATCCAATTTTCGTCAAAGCAAAATATAATAGTATAGCAAAAAATTAATATTTTGATAACTTGAAAAGAAATTCAAATCTATAAGCTACTTCATTAATATTTAATAGTGTTGGCGTTTACTCGATGTAAATCCATTATAATTGAATATAAACTCAAATTCAAACACTTGAACTTATGATTTTCACTTTATAATAATAACATAAGTGTAAATCATAAGTTCAAGTGTTTGAATTTAAGTTTATATTCTACTTCATTAATATTGGAAATGCTCCTAATATAATAAATTCTTTCTTATATTATCTGTAATATATTGTAGGTATCAGTATCTTACTTAAATGCGAAAAACTGAAAGGGTTCATTCAAACAAATATGAAAAAATATGTAATAACGGAAACTTTTAATGTAACTTTGGTTCAATAATGTAGAACTTACCTCTAGTGTGATTTTCATTAGAAACACCATTTTGTTTTATAAAGCTACTTCTTGAGTTTCCCTCGTGATCTGCACCAACTCTGAAATTGAAAACACAGGGTGATGAAGGACCTGGTACCTCCGTGCTTATATCGAAGAGGTAGCAACTTTGACATTTCAAATAAGAGACATCATGTTTTTGCGTTTTTCGGAATTCTGAACGGGCTATTTATTTCTTCTGCATATATTGTACTGGGTCATTCGAAATCTGTTATGTTTATGTTATGCACAAAAATGCTGAAAATTTCATTTTTTCAAATAGAATTTGAATTGCAAACAGAGAATTGAAATCTCTTCAAAAAGATATATTGTGTTTCTATGTCTAAACACCACGGTTTCTGAATTCTAAGTATGTATGTATGAAAATACTATAATCTATTCATCTCTTTGACAAGAGTAAAACTGAGAATGAATAACTGCTAGGTATGCTATGAATTGTTACTTTACTGACAAGATGTTTGAAGTTTAACTTGAAGTTTGGCGTTTACTTGACGTAAATCCATTATCATTGAATAAAAACTAAAATTAAAACATTGAATAAAAACTAAAATTAAAACATTGAATAAAAAACTAAAACACTTGAACTTATGATTTACACTTTATTGACAACATAGCATGACGCGGTTCGTCGTTACAAACGAATTCTTCAGATGCTAACAGAATACTATGATTATTCTGTTACCAATGCTATGTCATGCTATGTTGTCAATGAAGTGTAAATCAAAAGTTCAAGTGTTTGAATTTCAGTTTATATTCAATTGACACTTTGTCTTAGTAACTCTCTAGCGCCTAACTTTCATTTTTAACCTACCTAACAAACTCAATAACTCAATATAAGAAAAACCCCCTGAATAAAAATAATCTAATGATTCACTCTCAAAATAACAGAGTTGAGCAAAAAACGAATGAGGAATAAATTTTATTGCAGTTGAAACACAGCAAAATATTCAAATACTCACTTCATAAACACTTCTTCCAGCGTTGTTAATGAAACGCCAAAACTGTTAATTCCTAGTGATACATGATTTTTTTCTAAATCCTTAAACATATTCTCGAATTCCGAAATGTTCTCTTCGGGCAGTAGGAAGCTCAGTTCGGATCCTACGTTGCTATGAATCTAAACAGTTTTAGTTTATTAACATATGTATATTCTCGAGGAGAGTAAGGTACCTCTATATAAGGAATGTATTTTCTCAATAAGTTCTTCACGGATTCTGTGCTGCATCTCTCTGATTTTTCCATTATCAAGTTATATCCGGCTCCGTATTTCTTTTTCAAGAAGAAACTCGATCCGCAGCATTTCAATCTTCCGCCAGCCATTATAGCAATCCTGTCACCTAGTAAATCAGCTTCGTCCATAAAATGTGTGGTAAGTAATATCGTCCGCCCTGAAAAAAAACTGAATATGTTATAGAAAAGATTGGCCTACCTTCATTTATACGATACACCTTCAATTTCAATCGAAATGACCGAATTAGCGATATTTATTATGTTCAGTAGCTATCTTGTTGTCTAATTTTGCAGGATACGTTGCACATTTAGGCAAGACATGTTACTTTGACAGTACTAGATTTCTTCAACATTCTAAGGCATTTTCATTGAGCTTATATTGAAATTCAAATTTTTAAACAGAATATTGATAAATAACTGATAAATTTGAAATAATCCGAATGATGGGTTAAAAATTAAATGTACGGTGAAGAGTGAATCAGATGAAGGAATAAGTAGGTAGTTAATTGGAGAATTTGAAACTGGATCTGGATTGAGAGATATTTGATCCGGAGATAACGAAATTAGTAAACCCACCAGTAAGGAAGTAACTACAGAGCTCAAGAAATGAAAGTACACGATTTTGCGTTCGCTACTGCCAAAACAAATTTTGTATTAACCTGTTTGGGTAGTGTAAATTGTAGTGTGAAATTTGGTAGTAGCATAAGGGAATGTACTGCAACACATAGTAACGGGTGTTTTTTTTTAGAGGTATAGAACTATAAGTTGACTTTACTATTTAAGATGGCGACTGATTCAACAGCTGAGAAGTGATTTATTCTAAGTTTGGTTTGGCAATTCATAATGAATCGACTCACACCTGAACAACGCTTACAAATGGTGCAATTTTATTTCGAAAATAATGGTTCTGTGCGGAATACGTATCGCGCACTACGTCCATTTTATCGTCGACAAAATCGCCCATCGTTCCCAGTTAATTCGATTAACCATGGAACGTTTTCGCACCACGTTTACTCTTATTGATAACTCGCATCCCCAGAGACGCCGCACGGTGCGTACAGAAGAAGCTATTGCTACTGTAGAGCGTAGCATTGGGGAAGACCCGAATGAGTCCATCCGCCATCGAGCACAGGAATTGGATCTGTGTCCATCCACTTTATGGAAGATTTCGCGGAAGGATCTTGGTTTGCGTGCTTACAAAATGCAACTCGTGCAAGAATTGAAGCCAGACGATCAAGCAAGGCGTAGATTCGTCGAATGGGCCCAAAACGAGATTTCCGTTGTTCCCGATTTTCATAAGCGAATTTTTTTTAGCGACGAAGCGCACTTCTTGTTGAATGGCTACGTTAACAAACAAAACAGCCGCATTTAGAGTGAAGATAATCGTCAAGTGTATGTCAAAACACCGTTACATCCAGAAAAACTGACTGTTTGGTGCGCTTTATGGGCTGGTGGAATCATTGGTCCGTACTTCTTCAAAAACGATGATGGCCAGAACGTTACAGTCAATGGTGATCGGTATAGAGACATGAATACTAACTTTTTCATTCCTGAATTGAACAATCATGATGTCCAGGAGCTGTGGTTTCAACAAGACGGCGTAACATGTTACACAGCTCGTGCCACTATCGATTTATTGAAAGACACGTTTGGTGACCGCCTAATTTCACGTTTTGGACCTGTGAATTGGCCTCCAAGATCTTGTGATTTAACACAACTAGACTACTTTCTATGGGGCTATGTAAAGTCATTGGTCTATGCGGATAAGCCACAAACGCTTGACCATTTGGAAGACAATAGTCGCCGTGTTATTGCCGATATACGGCCACAAATATTGGAAAAAGTCATCGAAAATTGGACGTCCAGATTGGACTACATCCGAGTCAGCCGTGGCTGTCATATGCCAGAAATCATATTTACAACGTAATGCCACAAGATTATCTTTCGAATAAAAAATTCTCGTCAATCGAATGATCCATCGTTGTTTTATTGCAATTTAAAGTTCTATACCTTTAAAAAACACACCCTTTCTTATAACACATAGAGTATTAAACAATGTTGATGGAATTAGGACGTTTCTTATTATACACTACATAAAAAATAAGTTTATCATTATTGAATTCTCGCGTTTTAGTTTATGTGTGTTTTGTCCTTTAGTTTCTGCAAAATTTTATAAATGTTATTGGATATTTCTTTCATTAACTTTCCACTTGACTAGAATTACAAAGTGGTGGATAATTTTGACCCAGAATGGGAATGTCGTAACGAAATGGGGAACTATCGAGCATGTCACAGTAAAAATAACTCTGCGAAGCCTGGCATAAACTATACAGTTATTCCATGTTCTGATCAACTATACTAAGACAACACAATAGCCTAATTTCGTCTTATATTTCTACTAATACTAATGCAAATTAAAATATTGTTTTTTATCATTATAACTGTGGAATTATTAAAATCGGTAGAAAAAGGATATTTTGGCTGAGGAATCTAAATAACTAGTACAATATCTAGTACGCTATAATGCCCCGGAAGTAAGAGAAGTATCAATTGTTCAGTAGCGCTTACCAATATCGGAAATGTATTTGTACTGAAATCAGTAAAATCTGAATATTTTTTGGTTACAAGTATAATCTCCACATAAATCAATACAATTACATGCTGAATTATTCAGGAAAATATTGTCTCATAACAAAAAAAACGACATATTTCGTGAATTGTTCTAGAAACAGAAAACGTTCATATACTTTATAGATAAGCATTCCGTCGTTAAAACTGGGACAGTGATAGAAAATGATAGCGTTTTTAATATCATTTACGGTTATTGAATATAATCAGATGTAAATATTTAACACATTTTGCTCTGTGTGAAATCGATTAATTTCAATGACCACTCACCCTGTTTTTCGGATTGTATCAATTCCCACAGTGCTCTTCTGGCAGAAGGGTCCATGCCCGCAGATGGTTCGTCCAGCATGACCACTTTTGAATTACCACAAAGTGCTATTCCCACGCACAGCTTTCTTTTCATACCTCCTGATAGGGTGGAAGATTTGCAGTTAGCCTTTGGAAAATAAGTGTAACAATGAAGACATTTAGAACTTATTGAATCATCTTCGAAAATTTAAATGAGTTTCGGCTAAATCACGTCCTTTTCATGGAGCATATTCGGCCCGAAACAATCACCTTTGTTCGGAATTTTAATTTATTTTTATAAAAACAGAAGAAAATAAAATAACAGCACAGGAACCCGATTATTACTTAGTTGAATAGGTTTTTGCTATTTGATAGAGAATTTTGAATATACTGGATCAGATTGCTTAAAATTCACAAGTCGTTACGATTCCTTGATTTTCAGTATTTCCAAATAGACATATTGAATCTAAACATTAAATATAACGAGTGTTTCTCACCTTGGGAGCAAGTTCCAGTAGGTTCAGGTATTTCCTAGTCTCCGACTGAATGTCCTGGTTTCTCTTACCTTTCAATTTACTGTAAAAATACAAATGTTCCGACACCGTCAGTTCATCAAACAATATGTTATGTTGTGGACACAGACCCAGACTTGATCTTACTCCGCTCATTTCTGTTCGTATGTCGAAGCCGTTGATGATGGCAGTGCCGTTTGTAGGTGGAAACATACCTTGAAACACAAGTTTTATAAGCCAAAGTTTAAACAAAATAGATTCTAGGCGAATGGCAAGTATCTGACCGATGTTAATTTGTGGTGAAGAAAAAAATGACCAGCATCCAAAATGAATTTTATATTAATTCGAGTGACATAAGACGTGCGAAATTGTTGATTCAGTATGAGCCTTGTAATGTAGTCTATACTGAAACTGTTGTTCAAATCTTTGAAGTTCAATAATTTTATGTAAATTTGTATAAATAAATGATTGCTATGATAATGATTTTAGGCTCAAAACATATGTACATTTGTAGATCGTATATATTCATTTATTGTATACTCATTGTATGAATGATTGTCAAAAAAATAAGGAATAAAGCACATATTCCTTAAAGAAAAAACATAATTTCCTGAAACTTTGCAAATAGTACAATATTAACTGGAATTTTTCTCATATATCAGAAAGGAAACATGAAGCGCGTTTGAAAGTATAATATCTGAAACGGAGGTTTCGCTTATCTCTTGGTGAAACATTACGTTAAAAACAATAAATTAAAATTAACACACTTGACTGGAGTTTTACTAAATATATTAAAAACTCTACTTATGATACGGGTAGTTAATCCACTATCAAGAGTATACAATGCTACATATTACAGAGTACACAATGTAACATTGTATACTCTTGATATTGGGTTAACCACCCGAAATATATGTAGCGTTTTTAATATATTCAGTGAAACCTAAGCTAAGTGTGTTAATTTTAATTTATGGTATAATATCTTTTTCAGATGCAAAATGAAGTTGTCAGATGAAGATGACAAATGAAGTTGTTCATAACTGAGTCATGTATTCGAATACCCCACATGTCCCTAATACATAGTTTTGAGAAAATGAAGGAAAAACTGTCAAATCCCACTTAAATTTTTTGAAAATATGATTTAATTCATGAAATTTCTGCAAAGTAATCAGTGTACTTCCAGTTTTTCTCTGAAATATGTATCTAAAGGGTGTTTTTTTTTAGAGGTATAGAACTTTAAATTGCAATAAAACAACGATGGATCATTCGATTGACAAGAATTTTTTTTATTCGAAAGATAATCTTGTGGCATTACATTTTAAATATGATTCTGGCATATGACCGCCATGGCTGGCTCGGATGTAGTCCAATCTGGACGTCCAATTGTTTATGACTTTTTCCATCATTTGTGGCCGTATATCGGCAATAACACGGCGGATATTGTCTTCTAAATGGTCAAACGTTTGTGGCTTATCCAAATAGACCAATGACTTTACATAGCCCCACAGAAAGTAGTCTAGCGGTGTTAAATCACAAGATCTTGGAGGCCAATTCTCAGGTCGAAAACGTGAAATTAGGCGGTCACCAAACGTGTCTTTCAATAGATCGATTTGGCTACATGTTCAATAATAGAACATGTTGGCTATTATTGAAACCACAGCTCCTGGACATCGTGGTTGTTCAATTCAGAAAAAGTTAGTAATCATGGTTCTATACCGATTACCACTGACTGTAACGTTGTGGCCATCATCGTTTTTGAAGAAGTACGGACCAATGATTCCGCCAGCCCATAAAGCGCACCAAACAGTCAGTTTTTCTGGATGTAACGGTGTTTTGACTTACACTTTTGGATTATCTTCACTCCAAATCGGAAGTTTTGTTTGGTGACGTAGCCATGCAACCAGAAGTGCTCTTCATCGCTAAACAAATTTCGCTTATGAAAATCAGGAACAACGGAAATCTCGTTTTGGGACCATTCGACGAATCTACGCCTTGCTTGATGATCGTTTGGCTTCAATTCTTGTACGAGTTGGATTTTGTAAGCACGCAAACCAAGATCCTTCCGCAAAATCTTCCATAAATTGGATGGACACAGATCCAATTCCTGTGCTTGAGGGCGGTTGGACTCATTCGGGTCTTCCTCAACGCTCTACAATAGCAATAGCTTCTTCTGTAAGCACCGTTCAGCGTACTCTGGGGATGCGAGTTATCAATAAGAGTAAACGTGGTGCGAAAAAGTTCCATGGTTAATCGAATTAACTGCTCTGATGGACGATTTTGTCGACGGTAACATAGACGTAGTGCGCGATACGTATTCCGCAGAGAACCATTGTTTTTGGAATGAAATTGCACTATTTGCAAGCGTTGTTCAGGCTGTGAGTCTATTCATGATGAATTGCCAAACCAAACTGGGAATAATTCACTTCTCAGCTTTTAAATCGGTCGCCATCTTCAACAGTAATGCCAACTTAAAGTTCTATACCTCTAAAAAAAACACCCGTTATATGAGAACAGTTGAACAGTTGGTTTCTGAAATATGTGATCCAACTATTCAAGAGTGCCAGAATATAAAATGTCCTGGCTCCCATTCAACTAGTACTACAATAGTAACATATTGATAGTATTATATTGAATTTAAGAAGCATGGGACTGCTCACTTCCCCACAACACCGTACTACCATATTTCAGAAAAGCTTTACACACCTTTGCAGGACTATGATTATTTTGTTGCAAACATTTAAAATGAGCTCATCTTTAGTCAAATTTTCTGCGGAATTGAGGAGCTATTTGTCTCATAGCCAATACGACTAGCGAGTGGAGCACGGTGGCAATGATATTTTTGTTGATTTTCTGTTCGGTTTATTTCTTTTTGTTGCGGTATGATAGAGTATTAGATTTGAAGAATTTCTTATTTTCACTGATTAAAATTTTGGTGATGGCGTCGTACGGAAGATCAGTTTTAACTGAATACCATCTTACTTATTGTGAATGGAATAATTTTAGTTTAAGGCTGCGGTTTAGTCCATTCAAAGAAACAAGTGTCAGGTTTCTTTGATAACATTTCTGAACGAAAACGAATTTTGTGAATCTAAAAACTGTTTTCGAATCTTGAACATTTTCTCCAGGGGGTAACATAATTTTAAAGTTGGAGAATTGCATCAATAGTTTGAAAAATCGAAGTTACAAATTACTCATTTTTTTCACGCATAAATTGTCCACATTTAGGAATTAATTAAAAATATTCACTCTCATATCGGACAATTTTAAAATATGTTAACCCCTAGAGAATTTATTCAACTTTAAATGGGTGAAGGATTGAAGCCCAATGATTAATTAGTTTAGAAATCTAATCAAAGAAACCGAGACTTCATCAAAATCGATCGGAAATTCAGAAATAAACGCGTTACTATGCAACTTTTCATACATCAATGATGTATGAAGTTGCTATGATGTAACATCATAGTTCACACGTTTTCCGCGACACAGACCAAGCGCTAATATAGATCTTGAAATAACAGATGATATGTGCTAAGGAACCGATAGGTGTCGTAGATGCAAGATTTATTATGTTATGATGATCGAGTGATAACATTGACACTCCAGAAAGAGAGAGAAGGCTGTAATATTTTCTCTTTCCATTTTTATTTCATGATCCCAAATTATAAAACATTTGTTGAATCTGGGCGAAAGTATCGTCTTGCAGACGGAAGACAAACCAAGGTCATGTCGAGAATGATTTACGAGGTAGAGTGGGAGAAATATTCAACTTGGATAAATAGAGATATTCCTACTCATATAGAGTATAGAGTTAGTATTTATGAATTCATAAATTATTTTCAGTTTATTATCGGATTGGAACGGTCGGTGTATCAAAATTGGATAATATAAAAATTTTCTTGAAATTAAATTAAATAATATTTATGATTTATGAAATGATGACATTATTAATATATTATCTACTAATTATTACTACTTATCACTAATATAACGAATGGGAATTTAGATACAAATAAATCTACGATTTTACAAATCGGGATCCAACGTAGATTTTAGATAGATGTTTGTTCGCTTCTAGCACACGATAATAATTTATTGCTATATTTGAACGTTTCAAAGCATGTTTGACAAATTAAAATGTAAATGTGAACGAACAATTTGTTTTTAATTAAATTTATTGACCCTCTACTTCTGGCTTTTCGATGCGTCACATTAATTATTGAAAAAACTAGAAGATTTCTAGAAAAACAAAATGTAGTTATCGATAAACAAAATATAGGTAACTAAACGCTGTTAAAAACTGTTTCCTTCACTTCCATTTTTGGAGATAAAATATATTATATATGCATATGGAACTTATATTAGTATATAATAATAATACAGTGTCAAACAAATTAGTATTCATACATTTAATTTTTTTAATATAATGAATGCTTAAAATTAATAACCCATCAAAATTCTTCATTGCCACCCAATGTATTTATTGATTATGAAAATAATTTTCGATTATGTTGAAATCACAAGCTCAAAAAAATTATTTGTAACAACAATATACTTACGTTTGCATAATCATAAACCTGTTATTTTACAAGCGTTAATAAAATATATACAACCTAATATAAAAAGAATTCAATAAAATTAAATTACTTCAAGATTTGAAAATGAAACAAACTTTTTTTAGGTATGCATAATCAGACAAACTGCACTATTTATTAACAATTCAATGGCCAATGTTCCTCAGACATGCCATAGTTTTCAGTCCCACTGCATGAAATTCTCAGAATTACGAGTTCTATAAGAATTACGATCCACTGAAACTAAAAAAGATTGAACATGCAATGTTGCCATTCAATTCATATTATAGGTAATATTCCTCTTGACAATGCAACACTGTATTAGATTCTCAACTTTTCATCACCATGCAATTTTCATGTCAAGTTCAAAATTTTCTTCGAATTTTTTGAAATGATAAAAATTAATTTTCAGTCTTTCTCTAATAAAAAGGCATCAATTATTAGAAATTTGGAATGATAACCTCGAGAAACATATTTATGAATAAATGATGGATGTTCAAAGAAGCATCGGGATGATGTTGGCTGCAAAATATAACGCCTAGGGTAGAACACCCAGTAGTCAGCCTTTTAGTGAGTAATGGAATTTTGTTCATCTATATTTCAAATATTAAATACTACTATTCATAAAAACAACCACTTTTTATGTGAAAGCTTATTTACTTAATCCACTGAAAAAATTAACAATAATCATATAATGGCACTTTTTCCCAGTGCTCAGCTTCATTTCTCCACTAGTCAACCACGGCTTACCCTAAAGTCAGCCTCTCACTTTCTTTGTCATATTTCACATATTTCGCCTAGCGATTTCTTATATATATATATATATATATATATATATATATATATATATATATATATATATATATATATATATATATATATATATATATATATATATATTATATATATATATATATATATATATATATATGTTTCTTATGATGAAACCAAATACATGGAAAGAATACCAAAAAATAAATCTTCTCTTATGACAAAACATGGTGAAATTCTGCAAGTAGGCCATTTTAAATACCTCGGGGAAGTTATACAGTCCTCAGGTTTAAACCGAATCGCTAATGAACAGAGAATAACCAAGCTCCAAAGGGCCTAAAAACTAACATGGACTCACTATAACAAAAAGTGCATTTCGAGAGGCGCCAAATTGAGGCATTATAACACAACGATTCTTCCAGAAGCAATCTACGCAGCTGAAACAATGGTTATTGGCGGCCATTCAAGAATTAGAGAAATAGAAAAACAAGAACGAAAAATTCTCAGAAAGATTTACGGGCCAATCAATACAAACGGTATTTGGATGAAAAGACCTCAAAATGAACTGTATCAAAAGACAAATACGATAACGGAAGAAATCAGAAAACGACGAGCAAAGTTCTATGCACATGTCTACAGAATGAAACAGTCCAGAGTACCGAAGAAACTACTCAATATAATTATGAATAGTAAATGCGGAACAGAGTGGCTAAAAGAGGTCCAAAAGGATCTACAACAGATCAATATAAAAAATCTCGAAGATCGCACTGAATGTCGCTATAAAATCGCACATGTAAAGTTTGAGCAAAAATTAAATCGTCAACCTGGAGTAAAGTGGACAGATGAACGGAAGAAAGAGCATTCAGAGAGGATGAAGCGTTTTTGGGAGGCAAAAAAGATGAAGCAAAATTCCTAATGATTGCGAATTCAAGTTCAGTCGCTCTCCTCATGGGCAACAACAATAATAATAATATATATATATATATATATATATATATATATATATATATATATATATATATATATATATATATATATATATATATATATATATATATATATATATATATATATATATATATATATATATATATATATATATATATATATATATATATATATATATATATATATATATATATATATTTCCATACATATCCCCACCGAATTCAGTGCATTTTAAATGGTACCATGTAGGGTAATTATCACATCCTATATTTTTCATGCCGGTGATTTCGGTATCTCTAGTCATTTCCTCTTCACCATTATTACATGTCCATTCTCTTTATAGTACATGCACTATTTTTCTTCCCATTTTTACTTTTTTTATAATTTAACTGCTTTTCCGCTTTCCTTTTTTGTGATTCTTCTTTTTTTATGTTCCTCTTCTTCTTTCTTTGCCTTAATCTCAAGTATTCGATTTTTTTGTTCAATATTTCGTACTTTTCCTTTTCGAACTTATATTAGTATATAATAATAATACAGTGTCAAACAAATTAGTATTCATACATTTAATTTTTTCATATAATGAATGCTTAAAATTGATAACTCATCAAAATTCTTCATTGCCGCCCAATGTATTTATTGATTTTGAAAATAATTTTCAATTCTGTTGAAATCACAAGATCAAAAAAATTATTTGTAATAACAATATACCTACGGCTGCATAATCATTAACCTGTTATTTTACAAGCGTTAATACCTAATATAGAAACAATTTAATAAAATTAAATTGCTTCAAGAATTGAAAATGAAAGTAACTTTTTTTAGGTATGCATAATCAGAAAAACTGCACTATTTATTGAAAATTCAATGGCCAATGTTCCTCAGACATGCCATATTAGAAGTTTTCAGTCCCACTGCATGAAATTCTCAGAATTACGAGTTCTTGTATTTGCTAAAGAAGCCGCCCGGCGTCGAAGATGAAAGACTGTTTTGACTGGAAATGAAAGTGGAGTTGTGAGTGACTCATCACTGGCACTCTCGATAGCGTCGATACATCATTCTCCTTCAAATTATTTTTCTTTATATTATATTCTGAAAGCGACAATTAATTATTCATTTCAAAATGTCCACGATTTTGATTATATAGGTACTTACTCATTATAATCTTCAAGTGATCCCCAAGTAAAATCATATTCGTCGACATTATTATTTCCTATATTTATATTTCCGAGAGTTCCTGCAGAAGTATTATCTTTTATCTGTTCGATCTCCTTATAATTACCATTGTCTAACAACCCTTCTCCGTTTTCAATGACATGTTCATCGAAAACAAATTCACGTTCCCTCGTCTCCACAATATCCATCGCTGAACTGAAAATGTTAAATAATATATTCTCTATAAATTTATCACAGTATTGTTTATTTGCAGCAATTTTATGACATCGGCTTCTCTTTGAGCGTTTCTTTTTGAGGTAATTCTTTTCTCGAACCATTCTGAGAACTGAAAGTAAATTATTCGTAATACAATAATAAAATGTAAAACAAATTAGTAAACAAACGCTCTATAAGAAAACGAAGTGAATGTATTGATAAATACAATTTGTGATATGGAAATAATTGCTAGGTGTTCCCAAGAAAGTTTTAGGATATTACTCGTTTAGAATCTAAACGAATCTAAGCTTTAGATATTCGTTCGGTCATAAAAGTGAATGATCGTCGAATTGGAGTACCCGCGAAAGTTTTCCAATTTCAAAAAATAAACTTACCGTAATTACAGTTTTGTTTCTGCTTAGTCACTCAACACCAGAACACACTTATACCTCTCGTCGACAGATGGCGAATTATTTAAACTTGAAATTTCATCGAATTATGCGAGGTCGTAGAATGACGTAATATACAATCTTAAAATGATATCGGTATCGCCATCTACTGACGCAACGCAATTTGGAGTTTACTAAACCGCAGCCTTAATATATATATATATATATATATATAAGAAAATGAACACTAAACATTCATTTGAAAAATTCAAATTAATCAAGAGAATGTTATAGTAGAGCTATACCTTCCAGGGATAAATGTTGAAATATTGAAATCGATTCCACATCTGATGGAAGTGCGAGACATATGTTTCGTTCTGCAAGGAACTCGTCAGTCCCAGCATTTATCAAACATTTATACCTTGAAGGGTAATGGAGACATCACATCATACACGTTTACATATCTAGCTCTACTATAACATTCTCTTGGTTAATTTGAATTTTTCAAATGAATGTTCTAGTGTCATTCAGTGCTTATGGCACTAAATGAAATATTTAAGAAAATGAACAAAAAAATTATTCCTTGAAGGATAATGGAGACATCATATCGTACACGTTCACATATCTAGCTTTACTATAACATTGTTTTGGTTAATTTGAATTTTTCGAATGAATGTTCTAGTGTTCATTTTCTTATATATATATATATATATATATATATATATATATATATATATATATATATATATATATATATATATATATATATATATATATAATAAGTATCAAATCTGACCTTTATAGTCTGAGCGTACGTCGCACCAAAATTGACGGGTGAACATGAAATACCAAGGTTTCGGCACGCCAAATTCTCCTGGTATTACAGCTTCCACATAGAGCGCGATCAGCAAGTAGATGAATGTGTCGAATATCAGCATGATGAAGACGAGTCCCAGATTGAGAGTATCGTCAGGTGAACCAGCCTGGAAGAGGTTGTGCCATTGACTACCTAAAATATTTGGCTGGTAGAAATCTGATCGAAAAAAAGCGCGAATCTATATTTAAGTACATACATTTCAATTTAACACCCAAGAGATTTGTCAGTTAATCAGAAATATTGAATCAAAAACACTTGTCTTGGTTTCACAAAAGGTTTATGAATTATTGATTAACAATTGTAAAGTAATAATTGAATAACATTTTCATAAAACCATGTCAAGTGTTATTTATTATATATATTCAACAATATTTCACCACAAGATCAGCGAACAATCAATCAGCTCAAATATTTAGTACTATGAAATTATTTCTTTCAATGAAAAGAAGTAAATTTTAGTGGAAACACTTCAAGACCACTCAATTCACATTCTAATTTCAAACTGTAATTTCAGAAGAATCACTCATTCACTTATTTTGAAAACGGAATGTTTTATTTGGTGCTCATGATAACATTGTGCCCTATATTTAGATGCTACGATGGATTGTAGTTCTGCTGAAATTTCTTGAGAATTTGCAATATGGTATATTGAATGAAGCACATACATTGAATACCTGATAGATTCCGTCGGGAATATGTTAATTTATAATGATGAAAAAAAAGATTTGATTTTTACTGCGTATATCACAAAAATCGGAGAAAACTAGGAAAAAGTTTTTTTTATTGCGACAGTAAAGTCGGCTAACGACCATTTTCATAATGAAGAGAGGGTTAATATGTGTATTTGATAGCTAGGACGTTGTAAAGTGGGTTAAAATGGGCTTCCTACCTTCACCAGATCCTTCAAACATCAACATTATCTGCAATCCATAAGCCATTGCGGAGTTCATTCCAAGACTTGCAACCAGTTTTTCTCTCAATGTCATAGTATCGTATTCTTTTCTCAGCATAAAATAAGGAACGTAAGCGATAAACCATATCACAGAGCTAACTGTAGAAGCAGTATTAGCTGAAAAATATATTGTAGTATTGTATATTTTTTGTGAATACGAAGCAAAGAAGTATTAATAATAAAGAATTAGGTGCATTAAAGAACTGAGTAAGAAGCAGAAAATTGTGTTAACTCCTTTTGTATTGATAGGCCACGGCAAACTAGAACTACCTCTCTTCCAGGCGCCTGCGAGAGAAACAAAGAACAACTGTTGTTGGAGAGCCCGTTAAACGATACTGGTTTCTGGCAGATAGAAAAGAAATACCTGGAAGAGGAGAAGTTTCAGATGACCACGGACCATCATATTGAAAAAAATATTATACTATGTTCAACTCTAAACACTGCTTGAGGTAGTTTTCATTATTTCATGTTTATAAAGTGTTTTACTAGAATTAACTCACCTTTGGAGAAGAACACGCTGATGGCAAAACAGAAGGTGATGATGGAACAAATATAAAGCAGAAAAAATACAAGTATAATTGAGGGGTCCGAATAAGTCAGAACGGCGAAATCAGACGTGGTGTACCACTTGACTTTCAAAAGTATCGTAATTAATATGATAGAAATTACAAGGAAAGAGAAACTCTTCACGAACCATGCCAACCAGTGAAGCCAGTTCGGCAGTCCCATCATCTTCATCGATTCCTGAAAAATTCAATTCAAATGTTGACAAATTCTTATATATTTTTTTTCAGAGCTGAATTAATTGTGGCAACGAGTACAAGAGCTCAAACATCAAAAATAATCGAAAATTAAAAAGAGAGTAAATTTTTCCGTGGTATTTCTGCACTAAACATCAGTCTAAAGGTCCGATCTGTTGTGTAATGTGGAAAGTCCACAACATCCATATATAATAAATCACTACTGAAGATCTAGTATTAGGCGCAATAACATCAAATTCAGGAAACACCCAAACCATATATCTTTTATACTTTCGCACCATTAAAAATGATATATTTTTGAAGAAATGTGCCAGATTCATTTTGCCGAACTAACAACTCCGATGATCGACAATATATTCAAATTGATAACCTAGATGGTTCAATCTCAAGTAACATACTTAAGTAACCTTTTCCGGGGTAGACTTTAATGGGATATCAAGAGAAGACATCTCATCCGAACTGAAATTAGAGGTACGTCAATTAATCGCGAAACTTGGAAATGCGTTGAATAGGTCTTGTAAAATATCATCAAATTTCTTATGAAAAAACAAAATTTATTCACTCTCTTTGTAGATATATTGGCTGAACAAAAAGTGTCTAAAATGTCCAATGAAGAACGCGTGTGGAAAAACCAAGGTTTCATAAACATCACCAAGAAGGTGGGTGTACAAATTGACCAATTGAAAAACATGTTAGCAATAGATGTCCTTTAGGCATTTTAACGAACACATCTCGGATTCACAGTGTTGAACTGCTTTATTCCATGAGTTCTTTCGCGAATGTCAACTTCTAATCATTTATTACTAGGCACAGACTTTCTATACAGGCGCTCTTATATTTTTTGTCAGTCATAATCTATTTTTGTCCACTGTGAATGAGAACTCGAATTGAATAGGCACAGTCGTGACTTTCAAATCAGTTTTTATATATACGAACTTAACCTCACCTTCAATTGTTTCTCCTTCTCGTTAGTTACCATCTTTACGAGATTGGTGCAGGTGTAACAGAAACTGACCATTACTACTACTCCAGCGAATCCCTGAAGGGCCTGCAGAAGCGGATCTTCTGTCCATTTGTAGTGAGGGAATCGTCTGACGTGTACAAATGGGAAGTTGAAGGCGAAGTCCATCCGATTGGTCTGTAAGGCGATCACCTTCATCGTTATGAACTCCTGGATTGCCAAAAACAGCTCGTTAGCGTAACCTGAGAGAAAAGGCTCATACGAGTTTTCGAAGAGATATTTAGGAAGATATATTAACGAAAAATTAAACACCACTTTGGAAAGTGCGAATGTATCTTCTTCGAGTTTTTAAAGCCCGAATTCAAGTAATGATTATGATTATAAATGTGTCAACAAATTCTTCAAAACAGATAAATTAAGAAAGGGATTAGAAATTTTAAAGCTTCTTTGAAATAGTTTCAGAGTTAATATTGAAGAGATGTGAAAAACACACGCATTCTATACATATAATGATGATATGAAATAATATTGAGAACAAGATGGCAAACATATTATGCTTCAAGTTGTTTTTTCAACTTTGTATTTTGTTTGGACTTTCAAGAATAATCAAATCAGAGCTTTTGTGAAAATGTTAAGGAAAATAAATTGATGAAAGCGTTATTGAAATAAAATTAGCCACTGAGATTTTAATTTCACTTATAAAAGTTTATATAATGTTTTTATTTTGAATGTAAATTGTAATTCTAGTTCGTTACTTGCGTTTTGGTCATATGTTTATCTTTGTAAAATAGAAACAAAGCAGTTTTCCTTACTTGGGTCGCCACCTCTGGTAGCGTTCGGATTACGAGGACCCCTCATCTGATAAAGCGGATACAGAAGATTGGTCTTCCAGTCCGATGGCCCACCAAGAACTTTAGATCTGGCTCTTAGTTCTGAAGGAAGTCTGTGAATAAAACAATGACAATATGCTCAATGTTAGTGTACTCAAATGCATGCAATTAGTGCATGCATTTTAAATTTTACGTGAAAACCCAAGAATATTTCTTATGGGCAAACAATTGATTTACAATTCAATAGTGGATGGACAACGTGGCAAACTTGCGATAAATCGGACAAGCGGTAGTTGTGACTCAACCAATAGTGCACTAATCAATTCAAAACGGTTAGAGGACGATTGTGATACTGGTTTCTTTTGGACATCTTTAACGAGGATAGTTTAGATATTCGATCCTCCCTATTATAATTGAGAGTTTTTGTGATGACGAATTAATTTTTGACACAGCCGTTTGGCTATTTCTCTCGTTATTACATTAATTTTGCCTTGAAACACGAAATCTCAGAGTGGCCAAGAAAGGAGGACAATCAATACCATTGTGGAGTCATTTGTACAGGAAAGTTTTTCTCCTATCCTGCGAGGAGATTAAACAAAATCGACTCAACAATTCTTCAACGAAGACGTCAAGGAATCAGCGATTGATTTCTCTGTGTGGATAAACTTTATCTTCTCTCCAAACTAAAAATCTCAAGACCATTCTGTTTGAATGGCTTCCAGATGGTATTGGTGGCAAGTATTAATGCCTGATCATGCGGCCATACTCCAACTTGAAACGGATCAGGGAATTAAATAGGTCTATAAATGTTGAAGAATTATTAAAATACTTGCCATTTCGGATGAAGAATCCATTTATTTTCGAGGCAGATGAAGTAAGTTGGGCGATGTGTGGAATGAACGAGCGTTTCTGATCGAAGACTATACCAGGATCTCTCAGCCTATCAGAACGAGAAAGAACCTGACAACCGACGCTATAATCACACATAACTACTACATACTTTATCCTTGTAAAAGTTATAACAATAAACTGAACTCATTATTACACAAGATTCAAACTCAAATAATTCTTCTCTAATTGGCAACATGATCCAGCGCGAGCTGAAGTTGTACACAGTCGTCCGATAATCTAATTTTGTAATATAGTTTCAAATCCTCTTATGTGGTCCTATTTTGGAACATCAAATGTGGTGAGTCAATATTACCCATGAGATCACTCAGAAACAGAATAAATAACAGTGGCCGAGGATTAGATTTTTGAAGTATTCCAGAGGTGATACTGTATCTTGATAACGGTTTGAATCTTTGTTTCATAATCAGTATTTGTGGAATTTAGCTAAGTGGTTTTAATTATACTATAAATTTCTCGATAAAGTTTTGGACCAATTCTGCTCTACAAGAGCGACAGCGTGTTGACTATTTTGTTCGCTACACTAACATTACTACGCTTACCTAATCTTTACAGTTATATCTTCACCATCCACAAAATCCCCGAATTCCAATGCTGCTAATATACTCTGATTTGTCCTGTAAAAATGGACCAGTTCTTCTGATGTGTTGAAGCTAACGGTGTTGATGAGTCCATATAAGTCCATTATCTTGTCTGTTTTTTCGTTTGATGGTGCGTATATTACGGCGTAATCGCTGAAAAAAACGCTCTTAATATTCATTCTCGAAAGTGATGGGTTCGTTCTCGTTGACAACATTTGTGTAGACAGCTCCCCGAGAGTTTTATTTGAAATATTTCGATTAAGAGTCTCAGTATTCACTAGTATGAATGACTTGTGAATCTTGAAATATATATATATATATATATATATATATATATATATATATATATATATATATATATACATCATGAAATTGAAATTTTTGCATAATGGCAATATTTAATGCAATCAATACACATCCTTTTTTGTTAATATTCAACCTACTTATAGAAAAATTTCAGATTTACTTTAATCACTCAATAAAAAACAGTGTTCATACGTACAAATTTCATTGTTTTTGATAAGCAATATCGGTAGGTATACGAATTAGTAGGTACGTAGACTGAATATATGACCACTAAACAATTTTATGACAATATCGGTGAATAATCGTAAATCAGTTTATTTTTTAATATATCAAAGTAATAAATTATTACGTTTTAACCATAACTGAATCGCGTGGGTGGAGGTTATCAATTGGTTGTAGCTCTAAGCTTATATTCAATTTGTAGCTCAACTGATACAGAACACTAGAATTACACCTATCGAACAAGTATAAACTTAATGATCTTTCAAATGCTTCAGGTCATTTTGAATGTCTACAGAGAGTTTGGACATAATAGAACAATCTTTTTTGATCAGAAAAGTTCAAACAATATACATGATGTTCTTTAATGTTTTTTCATCACTTCAAATGCGACAATGTTGATTGTTGATATAGCCAATCTATTAAAAGTGAAATTAATCACTAAACAAAATTTGCAAATGAAATTAAGAATTAAGAGCAATGTTTGCTTCCAACCATTAATAAACACAGGAATCTGATTAATATTTTTGAGTAGTTATTTGAGGCAACTTAAAAATATTCTAAATAATGGGTGTTTTTTTTAGAGGTATAGAACTTTAAGTCGGCATTATTTTTGAAAATGGCGACCGATTTAACAGCTGAAAAGTGATTCATTCTCAGTTTGGTTTGGCAATTCATCATGATTAGACTCACGCCTGAACAACGCTTGCAAATACTGCAATTTTATTCTGAAAATAATGGTTCTGTGCGGAATACGTATTGCGCGAATTTTTTTTAGCGATGAAGCGCACTTCTGGTTGAATGGCTACGTCAACAAACAAAACTGCCGCATTTGGAGTAAAGATAATCCTCAAGTGTATGTCAAAACACCGCTACATCCAGAAAAACTGACTGTTTGGTGCGCTTTATGGGCTGGTGGAATCATTGGTCCGTACTTCTTTAAAAAGGATGATGGCCAGAATGTTACAGTCAATGGTGATCGGTATAGAGCCATGATTACTAACTCTTTCATTCCTGAATTGAACCACCATGATGTCCAGGAGCTGTGGTTTCAAGAAGACGGCGCAACATGTCACACAGCTCGTGCCACGATCGATTTATTGAAAGACATGTTCGGTGACCGCCTAATTTCACGTTTTGGACCTGTGAATTGGCCTCCAAGATCTTGTGATTTAACACCGCTAGACTACTTTCTGTGGGGCTATGTAAAGTCATTGGTCTATACGGATAAGCCACAAACGCTTGACCATTTGGAAGACAATAGTCGCCGTGTTATTGCCGCTATACGGCCACAAATGTTGGAAGAAGTCATCGAAAATTTGACGTCCAGATTGGACTACATCCGAGCCAGCCATGGCGGTCATATGCCAGAAATCATATTTAAAATGTAATGCCACAAGATTATCTTTCCAATTAAAAAAAAATTCTCGTCAATCGAATGATCCATCGCTGTTTTATTGCAATTTGAAGTTGTATACCTCTAAAAAAACACCTTTTATATGTCATGTGATTCTTTGAACACAAGGTTGGTCGCTGGCTTCAAAGTTGTGGAAGTTTGACTATCCCTATATTTTTGAAATTTAAATTAAAGAGGTGGAATAAAATTCTTCAGTCGTTTTGAAAATTTTCAGATGTGTTTGAATTAAATATGGAAGGAAATGAGAAATATGGAAGCCAGATCATTTTGTTGGGTTTACTATCCACCCAGACATTTTAATCTCTACGAGATACAAAGATTAGTTTTCTACATCAATTAAGGAGTCTGTATGGGACCATTCAAGTATTACGTAAGCACTATTGGGGGACGTGGGGGTCTTCCCTTTGCTTATTTTGGATGACATGGGGGCAGGGGGGCCTAGATAATGATTACGTCATCAGGTGTTATTTACTTTTAACACATATGGCACCTCACTTTGTCTTTGCTTGAAAACTAAACGCATTTTCTGGGATTTCCTCAAATAATTCATATGTTTTAATTACTTTGAGTAAAAAGTGAACACGCACACTGACAGGAAAGTTAGACCTGTAAGAGTCGCTCGTCGTCGTGTCAATGAACTGATGTGCATTATTCAAAATTAAGAGCAAGATGATGTTGAATGACTCCATGAAAATGACGTAGACATTCCAAAATTGGATGAAAGTGAGCAGACTCACAAAGCTGAGCAGTAAACATCCAATGTCATCGAAAACTTAGAATCATGTATTCGGGTATCATGGTCTGAGGAGTGTTAATTTCAATAAATATGTCTAAACAATTTTAAGTAAGTTTTTATGTTCGTAATATTACTTAATATTATAATATTTTTGTACCTTACTCTATGTTGAATGCCGCATCTTTAAAATCTAATCTCTATAAAAAACTATTTTATTATCTTTAGAATTATAACTTCTGTTAATGAATCATTAGAAAAATCAATATATAAATTTAAAAATGTTTACGTAAGCATGGGTGGGAGGGGGTAGACAGTTTGCTTACTTCTGCTGACAAGGGGGTTGGGGGGTAAATAATTGTAATAAATCTGCTTACGTAATACTTGAATGGCCCCTATTATATAAACAGAGAGAATCGTCAATCGATCATTCTTCAATCAAATTTTAGACAAGTAAAGCATAAAAATCTTGCATGTATCCAGGAAAACTTGAATTGAAATATCCAAAATGCTCGAGGAACCAAAAATCTTTGTCAATTTATAAAGAGCCTTTATAAATTGACATTTTGAATATAATCCTTTCAATCGTATTTTTTCAGCGTGCTTGGAATCACTAGGTTTATGCTGGACCTCTCTATGTTTATGCTGTTACGCTACTCTATGTTCTAGAAGAACGCCATTCTTTTTCTTACTTCTTACTGTGTCATATATTATTACTGGGAAATTTTAATGAATTAATAGTAAAAAAGCGACAATTTTGTAATGCAAAACTGTGCTTTATTTCTTTCAAATTGGTTTACGTCGCTTACTTTGGAGCAAAGAGTAAGAGGTTGCCGACCACGGGTAAAGATTCTTACAGACTAAATTTTCTGAAGCTTACCTGAAATTCCCAATATTCATCGGTAATCGTTTCGAGTTGTCATCAAGGTCACATATTAAGGAAACGGCATCGTTTTTTATGGAATCGGTTGGACAGAACGGATCGAATATCAACGTATCATTATCAGTTGGTTCAACTAAGTTTCTTATTATAACTAACAATATTGAGAATAGCACCGGTGCTAGGATTTCTATCACAGTTTGAATAGGCTTTCGGTATTGTAAAATCCAATTTTTCCATATCAGAAGGCGGAACTTGCTCCAATGTTCGCACATACCTGCAAAAATATCGAATGATAAATCGTTTAAATAGCTAAAGAATTTTCAATTCAACAATTAAGGCTAATACCAGTGTCGGTTTTAACAATACCTGCGCCCTGCTTGAGTTTTTCAGGGCGACCCCCCAAACTGCAATTCAAACCCATAGAAAAAAAAGGAAGGGTATAATGAAATAACCATTCATTAAAAGAAACAATTATTTATTGTAAACAGTGAAAGTTGCTAAGTTTGTCAACCTAGATTGTGATATTGGTGATCGAAGATAGGTTATTGTCAGCTTCAACTTTGAAAAACACCTCTCCCCACTAGCAACCAATACAAATATAAATACAAAGTATAGTCGATAATATTCACAATGTTATCCAGACATTTGAATACCGTAACTGTAAGTTGAGATATTTGATGAAATTCAAAACAAAAATAGGAGTAACCACATTCTGATTAGGCGAAAAGGATATTAGACTTACGAGTTCATCACACAACATACAACCATCTATATCTGATTTAGAGAACACAGTTAATTTAAATTATAGATCACCAGAGTTTGAGAAGTCGGGTTTTTCCGAAAAAAACCGAGTTGACCAAAAGTCTGAGTACTCATTTAACTATTTAAACCTTTCAATGACTGAAATTAATGTAGTGTCCAAAAGACAGTTGAAAAATTCAACCTTAAATGTTTTTTCTGCATAAGTTATAGGGCCAATCGCCATCTAAAATATAAGCATATACAAACGGCCTACTTTAAACAGGCCATGAAGAGCGTAGTGCGGCGGTGTTGCCAAAATAGAGGCGGTGGTCTACTGTCCAAGTATTATTTAAATCTTTTTTGTTCCGAGCGAATAAAAAATATTATTGGTATTTATCATATACTCAATATTATTCCTGAGCACATATTAATGTAACAGAAAAATAAGCAAGAAAACAACGATATTTTCGATAAAGCCCCATTGAGTAAAAAAAAACTTCTATTAGCCAGTGGAACTTCTTAATAAAAACATAAAAAGTTGCATAACCAAATTTATTCAATTATTTGAAAAAAAGAAAACTTGAAAGAAACGCTGTAGGAATTACTCAAATTGAATGATTTACCTAAGTATAAATAAATATTATATTTCTGATTGGCGCAACCAACAGCGTATTTTATGAAAGTATTGAGCTTCTCCGTTTGTTTTTCCATTTAGTTTTCTCGTGTTTGGCTTCATTTTTTTTGTGTAGTCATTCAATAAGCTATTAGAAAAATGGAACACAGCATGTTCAGAATATTTTTATTGTCTTTACCACATACACTGCAATAATAAAATCTTTCAACGACTCATCCAATGACAATAAAATGATTTTGTTCTTAACTGAACCCATTTTAGCATTCCAATAATCTGAAAAATTCATTTTACTGGAGTAATGAAGAATTAAATCTTGAAAATTGACAATTCAATCTGACTGTTCAAAAATGTTATTTTAATAATCTTTGCGAGCTGAATAATTTCTCCGCCTTTCCTCTTTCTTTTCCTAGGTAAGGGCATAGTTTTTGAAATAATGCGGTTAATTTTGAAAAATAGAGAGAACCGCTTAAGGGACTAATCTTGTTTTTTTGAGTATGCTTACAATCCCACCAGGTGAAACAAATTTCTCTTCCGTGATGATATCCAGTTTCAGGAAAATGCAAGGCACAAGCAACTGAATATTTTGTTGGAGCCTAATTATCTCGTGGTATAGATTTCATCTATTTACTCTTTAGAGAAACTAAAAGACGATACTAGTCCACCCGCCTTCAGGGTGTTAATATAATTTGATTTACAACCAGGAATGCAACAAGTTTTCATCATTTTAAGAGAATTTACTTATTAGGAACTTCCTATTCCAAGCTTGAAACTCATGAAGCACCTAAAGAACACCTATACACTATATTTCACAAAAAATTTATTTGTGAGTAATCCGTAATTTGTGAGTAATTTGTGAGTATTTGTGAGTAAAAGTATCGTCACTAGCACCTTTATACTATACAAAATTGATGGATAGAGGATTAATACTGAAACCGTAAAATATTCAACTTCAAAACTACGAAAGTCTTAAACAGAAAATTTATTCCGTTTCACTGAAATCGGTAAGCACACTAAACATTTTGTTTTTTATAGTTTGATGTTGAGATTTCAACAAATTATCAACAACACATGTATTACACTATTCATTTCTTCTCAGTCGTTCACTCTTGACAAAGTGGTCGTGGTCGTGTCTCGGTCTTGTGCCAATGCGTCCCAAGCGATACGGCGCCACACTGTTCTATGCTTAGCGGCTCTAGAGTTTCCATTGATGCTGGAATGCGTCACAGATTTTATGAGATCTGCCCACCTTGTTGGAAAGCGCCCACGCGATCTTTTACCCTCGACTTTCCCTTGGACCACCAATCGTTCGATAGTCTTCGTTTCGGGTTATATGTTCAAAGAATTAATTTCACTATACACAATTCAAAAATATAGAATTTATACCAGAAACTCAAATTATTCAACTACAAACTGCGAAAGTTTTGAGAAGCGTCCTATTTGCATTAGTATACAAGCTAAATTAATGGCGGGGTTGTAAAATTACATAGACCACCATCGCCACAGTGCCATATACTCTTTTCACGGCCTGTTCGAAGTCGGCCGTGATATAGCATATGTTCCAATTGTTAACTGAAAATCGGAACATATGCTGAAGGAGTTCTCGACGTGATTCATTCAAAGGATCCAAACGAAAAATTCGTTTCGCATCGATTAAAGGGGTAAAAAAATATTAGAAAGGACGGAAAATTAAATTGCATTTTCACTAATTCAATAAAAATTGTTGGAATAACTCATTAAGTATGGCAATTCTTCGATTTCAAAATTTCAATAAATCTAGTTTTTCATTCTTTGTTTGTTGTGGGAACGATTTCTCTACATTGTAACATAACTTCACGACTGCTGAAGAAAATTGGGACATTGGACATTGAGAAGCCAATCATTTCATGTAGATATTTCAACTTCGTCATAATATGGAAGTCAATTAAGTCTATATAGAAGAATTTCAATTTTAAATGAACAAATATTTAACTTCAACAGTAAAATTACTAATTTTTAAGAAATATTATTACTGAACTAGTTTCTGATTTGATTTGAAAGTTGATAGTAGTATGATGAGTATGGATCCACACGTTTCGTTCACCATTGCTATTGGTCTTCGTCAGAATGAATTCAACATACCATATAAAAAATAATATCTCCAAAGTATATTTGCTAATAATAGAACAAGTAAAAAGTCACTATGAACTCACTTTCAATTGGAGACTGCTTTTTATTTTTGCCATTTGCATATCTAAGAACTACTTGAACTCTCATGTAAAAAATGCTGCAGAAAACGTTAGACCAATTGCATAAAATGACATTTCACATGACATATGTGATAGATCTGAGCGATGGTTTTCAGTTCACGGATTTCTAATACATACATCAATCCTATGTTTGTTATCATTTTTGATACACGGACAAGTTCTGTGACATTGAATAAATTATAGATTATAGAATATCATATTTTATAGAGCCTAAAGGTTAATGAGATATTCCAATAAACCTAAAGGTTTGACACCACGAGAGGAGATTATATAATCATTGTGATTTAGGATTAGTTTTCGTTTGTATGAAAAGTGTCCTAATTTTGAACACTCGGTATGGACAATGTCCATAATAAACAGTAATAATCAGTGAAAAATCAGTAATTGCTAATTTCGATAGGATCTAGGTATAATATTTGTGTTTAGACTTTGTGTTGACATTCAACAGAATTTATAACATTCAAATATTATATGAGTTTCGATTACCACAATAACTTAGTTTTAGTACATTTTAAAGGTTTTCTATGAGAAAGCTATGTTCTCAGCATCTCTTCAAACGAACGTTTCTGCATAGAAATTTGAATTTTTTTTTGTATATTTTGAAAGACTTACGACAATTTTTACAACAACCTCATTCAATTTTATTTATGTCCCAATCGTTTTGTTATTGTTCCGAGTAAATTTGTTATTGGTCTTAATTTATTTTCCGATTTTGTTTCCGGTACGGTATGTGATTGACGACATTAATTACAATATAATTCTATATTATTGGTATATTTAGGTAGGTACAATAGCAATAATTCTTTCATATTCATTTAATGATACCTACTTTAATTTCCAATGTTTGAATAGAACATGAAAATACGTGATGGGTCAGAGGCGATCATGTTTTAAATATTGTAATAATAATTTATGATAGACCTAAAGCTTTTGGTGATGATGTTTCTCGTCAAACTCTTTGGGCGATGTGAAAGGAAGGTAGCTTGAGCTGGTAAGGCCATAACGGAACCGGTAAACTACGTTTTCACCATAGAAATTAATCGCTTCTGCTTAACTGCTGCTAACTTCAACTTAAAAGGCCTAATAGGCTCAGAATTTAATATTTGCTTAGACGACGTTAGCAGAAGCACTCAAACAACTTTTTTCGACGTACATTGTGATTAATTTCTTCAACTAACGAAAGGTTCAATTGTTTTCAGCATTTGTTTTGTTCATAGCACATATTTAGATAACAAAATACTGAACAAAATTATATAATCAGTTGACGTCAAAAATCTAGAATTTATCTACAGAATCAAAACAAATATTTTGATATCAAGTGGTCCTAGTATTGAACAGTATTTACTTTATTTAAATACTAGATAATTTTGTTTTAGTACAATTACTGAAGCTGAGAATACCTAAGGATTTATTAGTAATTTATAAAACCTTTGCGTTTTGATGCTTTTATTAAAAATACTTCTTCTTCTTTTGTCGTTTTAGGAATATAAATTGTTGCAATGACGCGTATTTCAATTTTATTCATAATTACCCCATTCGTTTCTTGTTGTTTCCGGTACGGTGTCAATTACCCTACATAAATTATATATTCAGAAATATCATCTATGTGCCATAAGAATTATTGTTTGATATATTTTGTTTTATGTACTCTAATTTTCAACGTTTGAATATGGCATAAAAGCTATAGGCAGCTTCAATTTCATGTTCGGTAAGATCCTCTAAGTATTTAAATTTTTGTTGAAATACCGAAAATACTTCCAGGGTTTTTAATCTAAATAAGATTATGGGTTTCACTCATAACAGTCGAAAAACTGAGTTCTTAAGGTTAATAAAGCTATCATAAGCTATTAGATAGCTTAATTATATTATATTAGGATATTGTGTGTTCTAACAATTGTTGAATAAGACGTGTTTCATTTCTCAATTATTCTAGTGACGGGTCTTCTAAATTGTTGAATCAGGACCTCAACAGTTTTTTTTTCTATTCATTCGAATATTTCATTCGAAAAAAAAAAATTACGCGAAAAATGGAATAGAATAATAATGAATAATATGGCATTATTCGTGTTTTTCTATAACTAGCAAGCTCTTTATCGAAAGGCAGATTATGTTTATTCTACATTGGCGGGAACTGCAGAAATATTTTCGAAAAATACGAGAATTTTTTTTATGAAATCCAAGATTACAGAAAATTTCGAAATATATTCACAAAACTTCTTAATATAAATATTTTAACTATAGATTACATATTCGAATCTCCTGATAATGTTGGAATTCAGGGAATATTGAACTGAATATGATGATGAAAAGTGAAACAATAATTATTAAATAAACAAGAGGATACAAATGAATATAAAATGAATTTTAAAATTATCATTCGTATTTCCATGTTGATCTTTCAACTGAATTAAATTCATCTCAAAGTTTTGATTGAAGCAAATCGAATATTTATTTATTTAATAGTGTTGGCGTTTACTTGATGTAAATCCATTATAATTGAATATAACTTAAATTCAAACACTTGAACTTATGATTTACACTTTATTGACTACATTGCATGACGCGTTTCGTCGTTACAAACGACTTCTTCAGATGCTTACAGAATTCTGTAAGCATCTGAAGAAGTCGTTTGTAACGACGAAACGCGTCATGCTATGTAGTCAATAAAGTGTAAATCATAAGTTCAAGTGTTTGAATTTAAGTTATATTCGAATATTTATGTATTGAAAAACTTCAGAATCGTTAAAAAAAATTTCAATTGAATATATTGACAAATTCAAAACTATTTATTGGAAAATCTCCTTATTCACAAAATTAACATCAGAGTTGGAAAAATTACTATTGAATTGATACGAAAATACACCACAGAACCAGCAGCCGAAAATGAAATGAATGCATTTTTTTTGCTCTAGCAGTACAATAAACTTACCATGTAACCACAGTTTATAGAAATGGGCCGGCAACATCATTATTTCGATATAATTAGAGAAACACAAAAATAAAGCTCCTCAAACCGGAAGAGTAACTGAATCGGAGCAATCAGGAGATCGCATCATAAACTGATCCGAATAATGCTTTCCACAATTATAGTCCCTTCCACAGGTCTCTAGTTTTATGGACTCAATTTACGAACCACTGAAAATTAATTTAATCGGAATACGACCGTAAATTTAAAGGGAAAACCAATTTTCCTTGAGACATAAATCAGTCCAAAGAGAATTATTTGGATTTTGATTGTTGTTCGCTGAATAGCTTAATTCTTGTGACAATATTATGTTCGCTGCAGTCTTCACATGTTTTGTTCCGGTGACAGTTGACTGACATAACGAGACAATGATACGGGTAAGTAATTTTGATATTACAAGCTAGAGGGGAGATTATGATTAAATTGTTATGTACATAATAGTAAATTTAGTGATGAGTTTCTGAGAATCCACAATGGAAAACAATCAAGTATTTCTCCTTGAAGGATAACTATCATTTTGCGCGAATGGTAATACTTACACATTATTATCAATGGATTTGTTCGATGTTTTTGAAATCGAACATACATTCTTAAAGCCTTTAGAGACACTTAGTGTATTCTGAATGTATGTCACTTCCGTTTTCGTTCTTATCAATATCACTCTGATTGTTTTACCATCAACGGCCTGAGATAAGCAACAACTGAATTGGTATCGTCAGTTTTTATAGATATGTTTTTATCATCCGTAAATACCTGATATGACCATTCAGGTAGATCATTGAGAAAAACTATAAGATTAGTACAATAATACTAGCATGTTGTATTGTATATGTATATGTATTGTATTGTATAAATCAACTAATGGCGTAATTTTACAAAATTGTAAAAGAACCAATGCCAGTCAAGATTACATCCAAGTAAAATGCACAGGAGCACATACAAGCTTTTCTTCAATTAACGCCAAAACAAAAATTAAGATGAAATTGATAGTAACATCGATTATTCTAGGAAACTGAGGAATGCCCTAATTTCAATACGATACGAGTATATGGTACAAAATTCAATTTGATTCTTTCTCAAGATTATGCAGAAACAGTAAATTTTTCGAGCGATTTCTAAGCGTCATATACAGCAATCAAATGAGGAGAATATATTGTTCCTTTCGTAGGAAAACTTATCGATAATATTCAGAGAGGACATGGTGAAGTAAAAACAATGGAAAACAAAACTGACGGAAAGAAATGAAAAAGTCACATTTGAACCAATGCAGATATTTTGTTGAAAAATTATGAAAGTTATCATGAAATTGCATAAAAAGTCACAATACAACTCCAAGAAAATAAACAACGAGTTGAAATGTAATTCATCAATAAAGTGTTATACAGGAGTGAACAGAGAAGAAAGTCTGAAAGTGTTAGGGGTAGCTGAATAAAGAGGGGACAAAAGCAAATTTCTAGAGTGTTGAAATATTGTGTGACACTCAAAATGCAAATATTAAACCTAAGAATGATGGAAAAATTTCATACAATATTTCTGATTTCTAAGTTGATAACAAGATTGCATAGATAGGTATAATATTAGAACTATCAATATGAATACAAGGAATGTAGGTATAATTAATGTTCAAATTCAGCAAATAGAAATTGAAATACTGCCATAATGATTGCTCTTATATACGTAAAGTTACGAACATATCTCTGATAGACTAGTTGAGCATAGAAAAAAATTCAATCACAACAATATTAAAACACTGCCAAAGGATAGGAATTTTATGGACTTAAGATTTTCAGAAATATTTATCGGTTGTTTAAACGGACGTATATCTAATTTTTGATGAGAGAGGGCAAGTCAATGGATTCCTTACATTTCGTGGAATATTTTTTTTTGAAATGTATCTAATACATACTAGGTACGTGCTATAACACATAACATCTGGCCGAATTGTACAAAATTCTGCAATGCATTCGATGTCTGTACAATATGTGATATATCCAATTTCATAGCCATTTGCAAAATTGCGATTTTTGCGAATTCTCAAGATATCAAATATGAATTCGGAAAAAATCGGTGCCCCCTTCCTAAGCGGGTGACAAAGAAAATATACACATAGAAACGTTCACAATACATGTCTCTACAATACGTGATATGTCAAGTTCATAGCCATTGCCAAAATTGCGTTTTTTGTGAATTTTCAAGATATCAGATATGAAATCGGAAAAAAATTCGGTGCCCCTTCCTAAGCGGGTGACAAAGAAAATATCCACATAGAAACGTTCACAATTCATGTCTCTACAATATGTAATATGCCAAGTTCATAGCCATTCCCAAAATTGCGATTTTTGTGAATTTTCAAGATATCAATTCGATTTCTTCTTCCTAAGCGGGCGACAAAGAAAATATCCACATAGAAAATTCATAATACATGTCTCTACAATACGTAATATGTAAACTTCATAGCCATTCCGAAAATTCCGATTTTTGTGAATTTTCAAGATATCTGATATAAAATCGGAAAGAAATTCGATGCCCCCTTCCTAAGCGGATGAAAAAGAAAATTTTCATATTGAAATCTTCACAATACATATCTCCACAATATGTAATACGCCAGTTTCATAGCCATTCCCAAAATTGCGAACTTGTGAGTTTTCAAGATTGTATATATGAGTCCGGAAAAAAATTCGGTGCCCCCTTCCTAAGAGAGCGACAAGAAAAATTTTCATTTGTGAAAACTTTGTGAGTTTTCAAAAGAGTACATATGAGTTCGGAAAAAATTTGTTTACATTTCAAACATTCACAATACGAAATATGTCAACTTCATAGTCATTTCAAAATTTTCGAAATATAATCATTTTATCGAGGGAAAAAATCCTTTTGAAATAAAAGTATAATTCCCTTCGCTGAATGGGCGACATCTTAATTGTTTACACCGTTATCTTGCCAAAACTAATTCTTCTTCATGAATCACTACATATACATTTCATCAAAAATTAAATAGATGCTTTGTTATTATTGCTTCTTCAATTCGCGTACAATAATCAAAATTACGGTTCCAAATTTAATTTATAAATATATTAACATTTTCGAAGGAGGAGTTGTTTCCTTTACATTTCATTCTATTCTAGCGTTTACATGATTGTAACGAAAATATTTCTAAATATTATCTGAACGATAATTCAATTCACACGCGTGGATGAACCGACGGACGGTCGGTTGCGATGTTGCCAGTTGGTCGACCGTGGATGAACCGACCGTGGCTGTCTTCACATCAGTTTCGACATAGTCTTCAAATTACTAACCCAAAATCAAGAGTTTTTTAACTGTTGTATTGTATAATGTTTCATACAAGTTCATACAAAGTTGCATAAAAATTGTTTTAAACTCTTAATTATGGAGTAAGAGCCCGAAACATCTGTCGAGTGCATTTAATATTCTAGAAACACTAATATTTCTTGTGCAGACATAACTTTTTTGATACAATTTGTGATTTGCAACAATATCTTGTAATTTGATCGAATTACAGTGCGATCAATTACCAGATGAACAAATAATATCAAAACATCGTCATTGTGTTCGTGAAGTTTCTGATAATAATCAGTTTATTAGATAATCAAAAAATTATCCAGCATCTCATAAAATCTCAACATATATGAAACAAATACAAAGAAGCAGGTTTTCAACGAACTAACCATTTCATATTGATGAAATCATCCTATACAATTGATAAGTAACTGATTGGATGCTGAGTTGGTCGAATTGATCTCCAACCATGGAAATATAATGACAATTTTATCTGAATAATTGTTTCTCAAAACACTGATTCTATTTGTTCAAAATAAATTCAAGAATACGTCATGTTCATTACGATCCTGGCAAACGATAAAACTTCGATTTTATTGAGACATTATTGAGATTGGCGATTAAAACAATTTTAATTGAAAAATTTAACGTACGTATAAAGATTGATTAATTGTGCGTTTATTAGTATATTTGTGATTAGGACTCCGAATAAAATCTTCACATTTTGATATTTTAGCTGGCTGAAATGAGAAAACTTTCTTCGGAGATGATCGATGAAGTGCTATCTAAATTTTCCGATTTTGAAATATTACCATGAATGAAAAAATTTAGTAATTTTTAACTTCTACTTGCTTCCCGCCAAACGCTCAACCTAAGGGATTTATGAACTAAGGAATTTATTAGATACTAATTACACATTAAAAAAAATTATTCGCTTTTTTCATTTTAGAGCAGATTTTGCTGTGAACGTCATCCTCTACCAGATTATACACACACACATATATATATATATATATATATATATATATATATATATATATATATATATATATATATATATATATATATATATATATATATATATATATATATATATATATATATATATATATATATATATATATATATATATATATATATTCAGTGTTTAATTGGGATTGCAGTTCAGGAGACGAAAATAAGTTACCTCTTTAGTATTTTCCAAGCTTTTCAAAATGTTTATTTTTCCAAACAGTTTATATAACAAGACACTATTGAAAATTTTTCTTACAATTACTATGAAGTTAGTTCGAAAGTACATTTGTTTCTTGGATTTTGAAAATAAGTACGAGTATTCCTAAATGAATTGGGTTCTAATATTATTGCATTTTACGTGTTTAGTAGTTGAAGGAAGTAAATACACTAACTGAATTTCTCCTCGTTTTCAAGTGGATTGTTTCCAAATGTGCTTTCAAGCGTCCCGGGCGTTTCTTAAATTGCATAACGTTGGCCGAAGTTTTATCACTAACACATCTGGAAACAATCCTCTTGAAAAGTAGAATTGAGAAATACAGTTAGTGTCGTTGGTTCCTTCAACTACTAAACATGTAAAATACAATAATGTTCGAACCCAATGCGTTTAGGAATACTCGTACTTATTTTCAAAATTCAAGAAACAAATGTACTTACGAACTAAGTTCACAGCAATTGCAAGAAAAATTTTCAATAGTGCCTTGTTATATACTGTTAATATTGTACAATTTTGGACCTGAGAAAAAAGAGAAATAATATATTTCTCTAATATATTTCTATAAATTCTATATTCTAAAAATATATTTCTAAAATATATATTTATTAAAAATAATAAAAATTAAAAGAGAAAAATAAATATTTTCGACAGCTTGGAAAATACTAAAGAGGTTACTTATTTTCCTGTCCTGGACTGCAATCCCAATTTAACACATAAAATGGAATTATAAAATGGATGAATGCCCGAAAAATTGTCGACTTTACAATCTGATAAAAGGTCAGCAGTCCAAAAAAAATGTCAACCAATAAATATTTCAAGTATAATCGAGTCAGGTGCTTCGTACTCTTTTGATTAAGATTTCATCATTAAATAAATAATTTTCGCTTTTTAATTCGTAAAGCAATTCGAAAAGAATTTACTCACCTCTGGATTGACAAAGAACAAGAAGTAGAAATCCTTTTTCAGAACAAAAAGAACTGGGATCACTTCATCACTATACTTCGGAATGATTAACTTGAATATACGGAAAACTCATTTGATGTAATGAATCATAGTAACCGCGAATATATGTATATGTATATCAATATAATCTAACAGCACGTACGAACGAAAAAAGAAAGAACAATAATCAGTTAAGAGGAAATGATATAGACGCATATATATTCATATATGCGTCTTGTGGAGCAGACAGAGATGCAGTTCTACAAAGTTTAAATCCTAGGGTATGATTATATATATATATATATATATATATATATATATATATATATATATATATATATATATATATATATATATATATATATAAGTAAAATTCATGGGTGAAGTATCAGATCCCTTTGAAATCAAAACCGGTTTGCGGCAGGGAGATGGATTTTCATCAACTCTATTCAACATTGTTTTAGAAATATCCTTAGAGAATGGAAACCACATGTGAAGGGCATACAAGTGGGTGCCGAAAAAGAAAAACGAATAAACGTCAAATGTCTCGCTTTTGCAGACGATATTGTTATTATCACAGACAACAAAACTGAAGCAAATCTTGCTGTAGAAAAACTACATGAAAATGCGCAGAAAACTGGGTTACAAATTTGTTATGATAAAACCAAATACATGAGAAGAAAATCAAGAAATAAATCTTTTCTAATCACAAAACATGGTGGAATTATGCAAGGCGGCCATTCTGAATATATCGGAGAAAATATACAGTCCTCAGGTTTGAACCTAATCGCTAATTAACAAAATATTACCAAGCTCCAATGAACCTGCAAGGTAACATAGGCGTACTATAATTAAAACTGCATTTCGAGAGGCGCAAAATTGAGGCATTTTAACACAACTATTATTCCAGAAGCAATCTCTGAAAGATTTATCGGCCAATCAATAGAAACGGCATTTGGATGAAAAGACCTCAGAATGAACTGTATCAGAAAACGACGAGAAAAGTTCTATGCACATGTCTACAGAATGAAACAGTCCAGAATACCGAAGAAACTACTCGATATAATAATGAAAAGTAAATGACAGTCAATACAGTGATATCGTTTCAGAATTATCAGGAAGTTGAAAGTTATTGATTTTTTGACTGAAATCAAATGAATAAGACTTGGTGAACAAAGACTAACATCCTAGTTAAAAATGGATATTCGCACAACCCTATTTCGAGGATGTCCCAACATGAAGACTCACATCCAGTTCCCAACAATCTGTATTACTCTCAGAGACATCTCTGCATTGCTGGTTCTGTTCTTACAACTTCCATTTCAACGAGTGAAACTTTCGTGGCTCCAACCTCCAATGCTGTTACGAGGTTTGTCCCTTTACCATTTGTTCAGGGTTTGTCTGGCAAGCTGATTCGCATTTTATCTTGCACTTCTAACATTAAGTTTGCTTACTATTATCCTGTCACTAATAAAAATTGTTTTAGTGTTATTAAGGATTCTATTCCAATCGAATGCAAATCGGACTGTGTATATTGTGTTCGTTGTCGTGACTGTCATGCGGTATATGTGGGACAAACTTCACAATTACTTAAGAGACGTCTAGCTATACATAAGAGTGACATCAAACTGCATCCGGGGAGATGTGCCTTAGCTGAACATGCGTCATCTCAGCTTCATGCCTTCAATTTCAGTGATGTCAAGATAATGAAAACTATTTCTAATTATGATAAACGCTTGTTCTTGCAGATGTGTTATATTAATGAGACAAATAACAGTGTTAACAGAAGGACAGATATTAGTGGTCCTGGTAAGATTTACATCTATTGGATGTCTATGGACAAATGCTGAAGATTCTTCTACCGTGATTGTTTTCTGTAATTTCCCATATATTTATGTTCCGTCTGGTCTCTAACCTACAAATGCAATTTGTGAATTGTTATTTTAGGACATATATACTTAACTCTTCAGGATTTTGCACTTATAACACACTTATATGCACAATAATTTATATATATTTTTCATCTGGGTGGTGGTTTTTGCACTAATGTATAATCTATTTCTCACTTAACGTCACAGGTATGTACAATCTGAGATGAAAAATGAATTTTCATGTAATTCATTTGAATTTTCCAGCATCCTAATGAAGATTCGCATATATATATATATATATATATATATATATATATATATATATATATATATATAATGACCATTCCAATTCTATTCTAATGGCCTTCGATGCAGGTCTGAATGTGCGTGAAACTGGCCACCGGTTTTCCAGCGACCGTTTTGACTAAAGTGCGCACACACGCTACGATCGGCGGGATCTACTACAATATGATATTGCGAATAAATCACAATAAGCCAACATATTGATGGAATTTTTGATGTGATTAGATGAGAATGAGTAATATTATTAAGAAATAATGATTTTCAGTATTTGTCCAATCCATTTATGAAAAATATCATCTCTTTTATATATAGGACAAGTGTTTTTGGTTATACCTTATATTTTTGAAAAAATTCATTTATTTTGAAAATTTTCAAATGAAATAAACGGAAATAAACATTCTCAACGACATTTTTCCGTTTTCAGAATTTGTTCAATCCATTTACTACTCGTTTCACCCCTTACAAATAATTCAATCTCCCTTCATTTTCTACGCTGCTAATTTCTCACCAAGCCATCTTTTTGATGAATGTTTGATGCAATCAGATGTAAATGAATGATATTATCACGAAATAATC
The DNA here is from genome assembly GCA_030704895.1 of Henosepilachna vigintioctopunctata. Classification (NCBI taxonomy): domain Eukaryota; kingdom Metazoa; phylum Arthropoda; class Insecta; order Coleoptera; family Coccinellidae; genus Henosepilachna; species Henosepilachna vigintioctopunctata. Next base: position 1,824,454 of record JARQZJ010000072.1, read on the forward strand.
ATTTTCAGAATTTGTTCAATTCATTTACGAAACATATCATCCCCTCCATGAATATGACAAGTATTTTATGATATACCTTAAATTTTTGAAAATATTCATTTATATTAGAAAATTTCGAATGGAATACATCGGAATAACCATTCTTAATGTGATTTATACGTTTTCAGAATTTGTTCAATCCATTTACGAAAAATATCATCCCCTTTATAAATATGACAAGTGTTTTTTGTTATACCTAATATTTTTGAAAATATTCAATTATTTTGAAAACCTTCGAAAGGAATACATCGAAATAGACATTCTTAATGATATGTATTCATTTTCAGAATTTGTTCAATACATTTACTACCAGTTTCACCCCTTTCAAATAATTCAATCTTCCTGCCTTCTCTACGCTACTGATTTCGAACCAAGCCAACTCTTTATGAATTTTTAATGTGAATAGATGTAAATGAACAATGTTATTAGTAAAAATTCATTTTCAGAATTTGTTCAATCCATTTACGAAAAATATCATCCCCTTTATAAATATGACATGTGTTTTATGTTATATCTTATATTTTCGAGAATATTCATTTATTGTCAAAAATTTTGAACGGAATACATTGACGTAAACATTCTCAATGGGATTTATTGGTTTTCAGAATTTGTTCAATCCATTTAATACTAGTTTCACCCTTTTCAAATAATTCGATATTCATTCCTTTTCTACGCTACTGATTTCTAACCAAGCCAACATTTTGATAAAGTTTTGATGTGACTAGAAGTGTTTGAATACTATTGATACGAAAAAATACTTTCCAGAATTTGTTCAATCCATTTACGAAAAATATCATCCCCTTTATATAATTGACATGTGATATTAGTTATACCTTATATTTTTGGAAATATTCATTTGATTGAAGAAATTTTGAATAGAATTTGAATAAACCTTTTCGAAGAGATTCATTTGTTTTCAGAATTTGTTCAATCCATTTACAATCAGTTTCACCCCTTTCAAGGTTAACAAAAAACACTTGTCCTATTGATTGAATTATTTGAAAGGGGTGAAACTGGTAGTAAAAGGATTGAACAAATTCTGAAAACAAATGAATCCCATTGAGATTGTTTATATTGATGTATTCCATTCGTAACTTCCCAAAATAAATGAATATTTTCGAAAATATAAGGTATAACAAAAAACACTTGTCATATTTATAAAGGGGATGATATTTTTCGTAAATGGATTGAACGAATTCTGGAAATGAATATTTACTAATAATATTGTTCATTTACATCTATTTACATCAAAAATTCATCAAAATGTTGGCTTGGTGAGAAATCAGTAGAGTAGAGAAGGAAGGAAGATCGAATTATTTGAAAGGGATGAAACTAGTAGTAAATAGATTGAACAAATTCTGAAGACCAATAAATCCCATTGAGAATGTTTATGTCGATGTATTCCATTCAAAATTTCTCAGAATAAATGAATATTTTCGAAAATATAAGGTTAACAAAAAACACTTGTCGTATTTATAAAGGGATGATATTTTTCGTAAATGGATTGAACGAATTCTGGAAATGACCATTTCCTAATAATATTATCAATTTACATCTATTTACATCAAAAATTCATAAAAAATTGGCTTGGTTCGAAAACAGTAGCGTAAAGAAGGAAGGAAGATTGAATTATTTGAAAGGGGTGAAAGTAGTAGTAAATGAATTGAACAAATTTTGAAAATGATTATTTTTTAACAATATTACTCATTCACATTTAACTGCATCAAAAATTTATCAAAATGTTGGCTTGGTTCGAAATCAGTAGCGTAGAAAAGGAATGAATATCGAATTATTTGAAAGGGGTCAAACTGATTGTAAATGGATTGAACAAATTCTGAAAACAAATGAATCTCTTCAAAAAGGTTTATTTAAATGCATTCTATTCAAAATTTCTTCAAATAAATGAATATTTTCAAAAATATAAGGTATAACTAATATCACATGTCAATTATATAAAGAGGATGATATTTTTCGTAAATGGATTGAACAAATTCTGGAAAGGATTATTTCGTATCAATAGAATTCAATCACGTCTAATCACATTAAAACTATATCAAAATAATGGCTTGGTTAGAAATCAGTAGCGTAGAAAAGGAATGAATATCGAATTATTTGAAAGGGGTGAAACTAGTAGTAAATGGATTGAACAAATTCTGAAAACCAATAAATCCCATTGAGAATGTTTACGTCAATGTATACCATTCAAAGTTTTTCAAAATAAATGAATATTTTCAATAATATAAGGTATAACAAAAAACACATGCCATATTTATAAAGGGGATGATATTTTTCGTAAATGGATTGAACAAATTCTGAAAATGAATATTTACTAATAACATTGTTCATTTACATCTATTCACATCAAAAATTCATAAAGAGTTGGCTTGGTTCGAAATCAGTAGCGTAGAGAAGGCAGGAAGATTGAATTATTTGAAAGGGGTGAAACTGGTAGTAAATGGATTGAACAAATTCTGAAAATAAATACATATCATTAAGAAAGTTTATTCGGATGTATTCCTTTCGAAGGTTTTCAAAATAATTGAATATTTTCAAAAATCTTAGGTATTACAAAAAACACTTGTCATATTTATAAAGGGGATGATATTTTTCGTAAATGCAGGTCTGATATTTTTTGTCCAAATTTATGATCAAGTTTTGAATAAATCGTTGCTTGAAGATTTTTAACTCCCACTGGAAATAAACACGGACGGATAGAGATACGTCGGTATTTCGACTATTTTTATTGGTCATCATCAGTAGTTAATGCACGAGTTGAAGTAGTTCACTTTAGTAACCACAATCTGCCTTATTCACAAAGTGAATTGGAATTAAAACCAGAATTTATCGAAATAATTCGTCCGAACACTAAACACCTGAACTGCTTCCTGTCGAATGTTAGGACTTTATCAACTAACTTTTAGAAGTAGATACCATGTTTCAAACATTTTTAACGAAAGAGAAACATAAAGTCCATTAGCTTATGAAAATCATTTTATTTTGTCATCATTGACTGCCATACTCTCTGAAACATACCTAAGTTGCTTGTAATTGAGTGACATTCAATAATGCTCACTATTTCAAGTCAGTCAAATTGTGAAGAGGAATAAAGTGAACAAATCATTTTCATACGAACTCAACCAATAGATTTAAGTCAGGAAATCGAGGCCATTAACGATTTGATCAGTCCATCAATCTCCAAATGTTGTCACACTCGTATATTCGTGTGATTTCATTCCTAATTACTGATGTAATGAAATGATGTTACCCTTGCTAAACAACCTAATTTATCATTATATATAATCCTAACGTACATTATATATAATCCTAAAATAACAGCGCATCCAATAGTATGGAATCAATTCAATATTTTCCAAACATAAGTTACGACATTCACGAAACCTTGCAAGCATAAAGTAATTTTCCTCGAATGTTATTATTTCAATTTATAGTGTAGATTTCAATACCATCCTGTAGAAATATGTAGAAGCAAGAAACTACTGTACTACATTCATTGAATTATTAATAACGTTCAAAATAATGCCCCTTGAAATCCTGACAATTCCCTGAAAATTCCTGAATCATTCTTTCTAATCTTCCCCACATAATCCAGCCGCCCTATCTGTTTATATTACTCCAGTACTCCCAACTTCTAATATTTCATTGACTGATTGGAAACGAATGTTTTTCAATTATTTTGTAAGTTTTTGTGATTACTTTTCATGTGACAATGCATCGTCAATTACTGCTGGACGGACATATTTTATAATGACGAAATGAACATCTGTTTGGTATTAGTATAGTAGAAATCTCCAACTAATGTTAAAACAAAGTTCTATAAATACTCTGTATATTCTACTTGCGACATCTCAAATTCATTAGTTAGGATAGTCCGGCCCTGTGTTACCATATGATCGAGATAATAAAACAGAACAATACAGATAATAAGACATCCGTAAACAGAGTCAGCGTATTAACAGTGAGCCTTCTAAGGATAAATTTTGGTATAATTATTATGAGTTAGCTGAATATTAATATATCTACCTAATAATTATACAAATCAATAATTAGGAACCTACTTAATTAATATACATGCTTCACTTACAACTTTTCCCTATGATTGTTACTTCATTTTCTGCTTGGACTGCACTATATACATAATTTTCTCTTGATGTCATCGTGTTTATTTACCAAAATTTTACAATTTCAACGAATTCGATGACGAAAACTAACCTCACATTTCAGTAACTTCATAACATTCCGCAAATCGATCCTGTGTGAAAATGTAGAGAAGGGGAAATTTAAGACTCAATCATGAATCATAAATATCCACCAAGATACGTCATATTTCGTGGGTTTTTCATTATTCCACGATAGGTTGTGACGTGTTTGCTTCGAACTTGAGTCTATGTCAATGCCAGACCAGAGTAGTAATTAGGAAACGGTTTCATGTTGACCAAGTTACTCGAAACTATCTTGAATGTATGTACACGAGGCATTATAAATCAATAATCCATTCGCTTATCAGTTACTTTTAAATATAGTTATTTTGTTGTGGAAAAACAACATATTTCGGATGATGAAAACTTACCTACTACAACAAAATTTTAACTCAATCGTTTCTGTGAAAATTTCTTAAGACAATTTACCTCGTGCGACAAGAATATTTTTCTGGATTTATAATAATCACTACATTGTATAAAACAAAGTCGCTTTCTGTGTCCCTATATCCCTATGTATGCTTAAATCCTTGAAAACTACGCAACGGATTTTGATGCGTTTTTTTAAATATCTAGAGTGATTGAAGAGGAAGGTTTATATGTATAATAACATCCATTAAATAGTGGAGAAATACTGTTATTTTTGAGGTTTCTGATGTGACATCGTAAATAATTACATTTTTCCGCTTACATTGCAAACGCAGGCTGAACCCTACGAGATTTATCAGAATAATGTACTAAGTACCTATTGTACATATAGAAAAGGTCTACAGAAAACTCTGCTATGGTATATGCCTATCTCTTATGGATATCCCACAATAATATTTTTTTGTCATTTATTTTTTACGACAAATAATGACTAATTTCTGAAGCGATTTTGACCAATACATTATTAATCCTGATCCAATTGAATACCTTAAATACATTGTTGATTTAAAATAGATCTAAATGGCCCTTTACAGTATATGATTTGAATTAATATTTTCGAAGATAATACAGATTTACAGAGAAAGGGATTTTGTTTTATACTATGTAGTGATATATATATATATATATATATATATATATATATATATATATATATATATATATATATATATATATATATATATATACACGCTTTCAAGGTACATTATAACGTTCTTTCGATAATTCTTGAATGAATTATTCCAAAGAATATTATAGCGGAGCTGGCTATGTGAAACATGAACAATGCGATGTCTCCATTGTCCTTCTAGGGATCAATGTTAGAAAATAATAGATTCTCCATTATCCTTCATGGAAAAAATGTTGAAGAATCTTGAAATCGATGCCTTCATTTACTGAAAACGTGAGACAGTTAACCGTTTCGTACTACAAGGTACTCATCAGTCACGCCACGTTCAACGGATGAAAGGCAAAGATTTCAATCCTCACATACCCTCTAGTCGATTTAAAGACAGAAACATAGAGTAATCTATGCATTATATAGGCATAGACTTACTTTCAAAAAGCTGGATATTCAACCAAATATTCGAGATTAGCATCAACGTCTTTAAAATGTACTGTCGCCGTTTTGAACAGCACACACTCAATGAAGATATGACAAAAGTGGTGCTCAGTAGTCGAGTAGTACGAGTATAGTGAGCTCTTATAACGCTTCTGGCTTACTGGTAGGTTCGCTTACACTGATGGGTTCCACTAAGACCGTGTTTTTAGGCCGTTCGGAATCTGTATTGAATTATACGTTTAGACCTTCTTATTGAGATCAATCATAATGATAATATTAAGAAGGGCGTATAAAGACATTTTATTATGTCCTTCAAAGAAAGCTCCATTTTCAGACATATTATGAGAGAAGATCGATATAAAATTGCCGGCCTTATCACCTAGTGAAGAGTGAAGGTTCAAAAGATCTGTCGGATCACCACAGTATTGATCCATAGAAATATTGAGCGGCGCAGTTTCGTGCACGTTCATAGTCACTTTTACTGGTAATTTAATGAGCAGGAAACTGTGCTAAGAAGAGAAAAGAAACATTCAAGAAAAATTCTATGATGTAATGTGATGTTATGATGATTTCGTGTCAAAAGGCCGACTCATTTCCCTTGACCATACACTCAAAATCATTCTTTTCAGGGATTTGGAGTGTTTTCTGGTTGATTAGTGTACTATAATTGAAGTATTGATTGCCTATTCTGGATTAGACATCATTCCAGTACAAAGTTTTAATGCCAATACCTACAATGATGAATAGGAATGCAATATCGTTGCATTCGTCCAATGTAATCAAGCTAGAGGGGGACATTTATGGGATGTTAGTTCCATCATAATTCAAACAAAAAATTGAAGTTTTTGAGAATGAGCTGTATTATATGAAGCCAGTAAATATGTACATCATCAATTTTCGATGTGTGCCAGTTGAGACTGATAATGTACGCTCTGAAGTAATGAAAAGATCTTACAATATGAAATTGGGATTTGAATGAACAGGTGAAGTTTGTTGCCAATTCTAAAATTGCTGAAAATTTCTAGAATATATGTTGCTCTTCGCTAGCTTTGAATTTATAAATATATTGGTGACCTACACAAAATTTTCCTGGATCCTCCGAACCACGAAAAAGAACACGCAGTGTGTCATTTGCTATAACTATTTTTTTGTACCTCACCAAACTACCAATGTTGATATGTTTGCTAACCAGTTTGATGAGCAGTTTGACGAAGTGTATAGTTTCAATTTTGGGCAGTGGTATTTTCTGTTTATATTTAAGTTCTCGTCTTTTCATCGTTTTGATGATTTTTGTTCTTGTTACTCCTCTAGGTTTTGCCTTAATCAGTTGGTTTAGTTTCTCAATAGGCCAACCTTTGCTCCCAAGTTGGCATTTGTGTATGCCTCAATTACTCTATTTAAATTTCTGATTTGATCATCCAATATTTAGTTTATTATATTGAACTTGGGTGGAATGTATTGATTGAAGAAACAATTTGGCCCAATTTTTCTCTAGAGCTAACTATTTTTTATTCATTTCTATTATTATTCTATTTCGTATATTTAAGTGATGTGAAAATAATAGCTCAAACTTCTGGATGTCTATTACGATATTCCCAATTTTCAAATGAGTATCTGAAGAAAATGAAATACGATTTAGTGTATTTTCCTTTTCATATACATTATTCTGCCATCAGATCAATATTGAATAACAAAGTACGAGAACTATGAGGTAGACATTCTAATCAAGTGAGTGCTTCAAGATAATTAATTTAATGTAGTGCAGTATTGTTATGTAGAATTAAAGTTATATGATGACGTGTTGATGTAAATTGAATTCGTATATTCAGACCACTATATTTCCGCTCCAAAACTTATTTATATTGATGGTGCTTTCGTTGCAAGTTTTAAAGTCGTAACAACGTTTTTAATAATTTACTTCCATGCGATGTGACGACAGAAACTCCATAAAACTCTGTTTGAAAAATTAAACGTTTTGTGAGAATGAATTGAAAAATTATTTCCACGTTTTCACAATATTTTTGTTTATAATGTAACAACATGGAATATAATTAATTAACTGAAAAGAAGTTCAGTCACAGACCACTGTAGAAGAATACTTTCATTAGACATTACAATACTAGTTGCAATACAAGTAACGATGTCATTTAACTTCCATTACAACCTCTGGTGAATAATTGTTGACAATGATGGTATAATACAAAACTATATTTCAGAAACATTGTTTAACACAGTGAACATTTCGAACTTGTGACCTGTGTACAGTTACAAGTGCCATCATACCCTTGAAAAGGGCAGAAGCCTGAAATATATGTCCAGTATAAAAACCAATGTTCGTTGAGTTTAGTAAAGTCTATTGAATTGAACTATACCTATATAAACGATACGTTATGTTCGATGGGATGCTTCCAATATCATCCAAAAGAAAATTGTCAATATCATTGGTGTCAAAATTGACTGCGTGGATGCACAAGACAGAGCGTTTCGTTTTCCAAAGAATGTCCAACACTAAATAAGGCAACCATTTAAATCTTCAATATTTTGTAGTATTTGCAAAAATGAAGTTCTCCGTAACATAGTTTTAGAATACATGGACGATCGTTACCGATTCGACGATACAATGTTCATCTAGATCAGTGGTCTTCAACCCGCGGCCAGCGGGCCGCTTGCGGCCCGCCGTATATATTTATGTGGCCCGCCGAATGAATTCGTTTCCAAACAAATAGGAGAAACATTGTAGCACCAAAGTTGGCCAATCGCTTCGGCCGTAGTGGGGAATTCGTTAAGTGGCACGTGTGACAACCCTGACACTCAAGGTCACTTGTAGCATCGCAACTTGCGCCAGTGTGACTGTCTCAGTCAACTTTGTGTTTGGAAAAATCAAGTACTACAGGACGACTTCACACATTTTCCAACACTGTCGCAATGTGAAGTTCAAAACGATAAAAAATACAGTAAAACACTCTCCATGTTACAACAAGATTTTAGCAACAGGTTTTTCGACTTCAAGCAAAATAAAGATATGATGAAGCTTTTTTGTGCTCCTTTCAGTGTTCATGTGGAAAACTATTCCGGAAATATACAAATGGAACTTATTGACTTTGAGTGCAATAGCGATTTACAGGGGAAATTTAAAAACTTTGGACTTCTGGAGTTTTACTGATTGTATGTTGAAGGTGATCGATTTCCAGCAATCAGATCTCATGCCTGCCACAGCATCTCTTTTTGGCAGCACTTATATCTGTGAGCACCTATTTTCCAGAATGAAGGACGTGAAATTGAAACTGAGAAACCGTATTTCTGACACTCATTTAGAGAACTCTCTTCCAATTGCCACATCTGACATAAAAGCCAATGTTGACAGATTAGTAAAAGAGAAACAATATCAAGTTTCTCAGTAAATTACCAAAGTCACATATTTGATGTTTTCAGTTTTATTTAATTTATTTAATTTATTAATATAAAATGTTTTAACAAATTCATGTAAATTATTTCAACCTGAGACAAAATTCACACACACACACACACACACACACACATACACACACACACACACACACACACACACACACACACATATATATATATATATATATATATATATATATATATATATATATATATATACATATATATATATATAAAACACAATAATATAACACTATATAATGCAAATATATGTATATATACATGTATCTAGGCCTATATATATGAGCAATATGAGCTTAATCAATGCGGCCCTCCAAGTCCTTCATGAAAATAATTTGGCCCTTAAATAATAAAAGGTTGAAACCACTGATCTAGATTCTTCAAATTCTGTTTGGTGGACAATTGAAAATGCTATTCAAGTTGAATCTTCAGAAATATATATAAATATATATATATATATATATATATATATATATATATATATATATATATATATATATATATATATATATATAAGGAAATGAAATTTTTTTGTGCTTATGGCACTGAATGAAATATTTAAGAAAATTAATCAAGAGAACACGTTCACATATCTAGCTCTACTATAACATTCTCTTGATTAATTTCAATTAGACTTGAAGACATGAAGACGTCGAATGCTTCTCCGTTTCGAACTTTCGATTTTAATAATAATCAAGTTCACCAAGGAAAAAATCGATAAATTCAATTATTACTTACCTATCTTCCATTCATTGTCGTATTGATTACAGGAAAACAGTTTAAAGTGTAATTACCTTCTATTCTAAATACATCTTTTAGAGCAGTTCAATTGCTAGAGATTTTCAGTTTCATTAATTTCTACAGATATAATTGAAAAGTATGCCGTATTGTCGACTTCAAATTCAAATCGAAAAATCAACAATTCGTAATACAAACAACTTAAATTTGCCGGTCTCCGTGACTTAGTCGGAAAAACATTAGACTATGGTGCTGTAGAACTCGGGTTCGAGCCATGATGAAAGAATAGGTGTTTGTGTTTTTCTATGTTTGAAGTAGTTTGAATTACAAGCCCAATAGCTGTTCGGAACGAGCGTTAAACTGTAGATCCACTGAATTTAAGAAAATCCAATTCCCGAATTTTGACGGTTTTGAGAATTTCGTGATTTTCATTTCAATATTGGAACTGTAGATGAATTGCGTAATTGCGGATTTTAGCTTTTTTTTGTATGTTTTGAATGGTATTATTATTGATGAACAACAGAAGTTATTTTTCAACCGTTAACGAATATGAAATATGAAAGCTGATAATGAAATATTGATTATATTCCATATAAAATTTATATATCTTCTAAATCTTTCATGTTGGTACTTTTCTGCATATAGGAATAATTTACCAGTAATTCATTAATATTATTATTAATAATCACTAATATTAGCATTTATTTTCGACCCATATCTATTGAAATATTATGATTAAAAAGGAGAGTTTCAATCTCATTATGAATTTTGAATCTTCTCGTATAATTCAAGCTCTAGATAGAGGGAGCCTACGTGAGTATTTCACTCTCTAGAACTTCTCTTAATTTGGTATAGGACCTATGTTCGTTTTGAAAGTCATCGATTCTTGATTGATAGATTAAATATGGACTGATGATTCATAATAATGATGAAACAATTGTATCCTATTATCATTCAACAAGATCGATGAATTTTTCGAAACGCTCTTAATATTCACTCTCGAAAGTGATTGGTTCGTTCTCGTTGACAACATTTGTGTAGACAGCTCCCTGAGAGTTTTATTGAAATATTTCGAGATAGAGGGAGCCTACGTGAGTATTTCACTCTCTAGAGCTTCTCTTAATTTGGTATAGGACCTATGTTCGTTTTGAAAGTCATCGATTCTTGATTGATAGATTAAATATGGACTGATGATTCATAATAATGATGAAACAATTGTATCCTATTATCATTCAACAAGATCGATGAATTTTTCGAAACGCTCTTAATATTCACTCTCGAAAGTGATGGGTTCGTTCTCGTTGACAACATTTGTGTAGACAGCTCCCTGAGAGTTTTATTTGAAATATTTCGATATTTCGATTGAGAGTCTCAGTATTTACTACTATATATATACATATATATATATATATATATATATATATATATATATATATATATATATATATATATATATATATATATATATATATATATATATATATATATATATATATATATATATATATATATATATATATATATATATATATATATATATATATATATATATATATATATATTATGCATATGTGTATAACTTTCATGTTGAATAAACATTTCATTTCATTAATTTTCTATTCGAATATCTTGTTTCAGTGATTGATTTTCGCCTACTTTTGCTATTTATTTATTGGGTATTTCATGTATTATCTTTGTACATAGGTGTTAAGTGGAGTAGCTTTATTTTTTCACTAATATTTGGCAATAAAGACAATTTTATATTAAATTGAATTAAACTCTTGGCTTAATGTTTCACGATTATATTTAACAATATGAATTTGTCAAGATGTTTCGAGCATGAGCTCATTTTCAACACTAAAAATTGAGCTCACGCTATCTTCAAGACTGAAATTTGAGTGTCGAAAATGAGCTCACGCTCGAAACATCTTGACTAATTCATATTGTTAAATATAATCGTGAAATATTAAGCCAAGAGTTTAATTTAATTTAATATTTAATTATGTTTCATCAAGAGTTACGCGAGAATACAATTTCAGTCACAAAGACAATTTATTATTATTATTATATTGTGTAGGTATTAAAGTACCTGATGTTAATTCCCTTCACTTGAAATACTACAACTCCAGCTAAGAAAATCGCAGTAAATCACCGTACGAGCTGAAAAGCGAAAAACTTCATAATTGAGAACAAATCTACCTCTGAGAGAAACCATAACATGCCGAATTGAATAATATGTTATTCAAGAGAAGCCTTGTAACCCACATGAATTTGATTAATTTTGATTTTTAATTACCTGTGGAAAAAAAAATTTTCCTGTTAATTACATCATCAGATTTCATCAATGTACGAACGTTTCCCAAATTTCATTTCTTAATGTTGTTTACATAAGCGAATTCCAAGCAAAAATACATGATAAATACAATGGAGTCAGAAATCGGCAATGAAATGTTACAAGAAAAAATGGAAATCTAGCTTATGTTTTTTTCGAACGAAAGATTTTTTTGAAACATCCATTGACATAATTGGCTCATTGAATGAATTGGAAGAATATTAAATGTTCTTTGGAACTGTCAGTCTAATTTACCAAGTTTAATAATGTTTTTCAAATTATTTATATATAAGGCCCTGAAATATATTCGATATACTTTTTCATTCACTCTTATTTTCAGTGATCTTAAACACGCTTTTTTATTGAGCTGGTGTATTGAGTATGTGTAGGGTGACTAAGCAATTTAAGTTTTTCAGTTTTACCTAACTTACCAGTAGAAAAATCAAAACAAACCGGGAATTACGAAGGTAACGATAAACCATCGCGTACTGAAAATAACGAATCAGGATTTGTTCCCATTTATGAACGCAAGCGTGGCTCTCATTCAGTTTTCAGCGCAAGTTATTTTTCAGTGACGACGTTAAATGCTGCAATGTCGTTGCTAGGTAGTGTCAACCGATATTTCATTAGCAGTGGTTGAATTTACAAAATTCTGAAAAAATAAGCAGGCACATTGCAGCTCACTACCTACACAAGGTTCTTTTTCAATTCCAAGATCTTTTTCCAAGAAACCGAAACTCCCAAAAGTGAAGCAGTTAGTCCATTTTACCCATGAAACTGCCTATCAAAGGATATATGAAGAAATATAGTTATTATCTTATTTATAAAAAAATACTTCTTCAATGAATATGCACTTCAATGAACATATCTATCATTCTAAGGGTAACTTCTTAATTTTTAGTGGCAACTGAATACATAATTCATAGAAAGTTGAACAATTTTTTCGTTCCTACAGATGTTCCCAACTCTAGTGTATATCCTTCTTCTTTTAAAACCAACTACATATGAGGGACTTTTGGAGTGCATACAAGCTTCGCAATTCATTTAAAAGAGGGATCTGGATAAACACTTAAACTGAAAAACTAGAGGGGATAAATAGTTCACGATTCAGTGAGTCGAAATTATGGACGAGTCGGAAATAATTCACTTTCTGCAGTGCCCTAAGGGGCTAACTAACATATATAAACCTGGAGCTCCGAGTCAAATTCAACTAAATTTTAACATGGAATGTATAGCTAATTATTCCATCACTCCCAAAGATGTATCTTTAACTCTATAACTGTAAGTACATTGGAAGAATAATTATTTTGTTTTCAATCTGAATTAAATAAAAAATTAGATAAGTGTAATCAATTTTGTCATTTTTTTGTTATAAAATGGAACTTTTGTCTTCTTTGTCTCGAAAAAATATCGGTCCTTGCTGTGCCCAATTATTCTAATCAAATTGAACATGTGAAAAAGTCAGAATAAAAATATTTTCTAGAGGCTACGTAGCACCATTCCATGATGTTGATGTTGAGTATGATGAAAATCTACTCTATAATTAAAGCACTTATTCCACAGAGATGTTGGAACATAATGAAGTAGCTAATATAACATTGGTATTAAAATATTGAAAATTGGTTCATATGATACATTTCAACATGTTCAACCAAGTGTTGTGCCAGAAATCGAATGATATTCGTGTTGGGTTATAGGCTTTCACAGCTAGAGCCATATGCGAACATCTTGTAAACCTATCTTCATTAATAATTACATACTTACCTTACCGGGTTTATATATTTATAGATCTTTGTTATATGTTAAAGAAAATGAAGATAGGTTCATCACATTGAATAGTAATCATGAGTATCCACCAAGGAACAGGGATGTGCTACTTATTCCTATGCATAAAACAGCTAAATTTGAGCACTCTATTGTTAGATCTCTGCTCTTAATAAAGGCATACTATAGTGTGTCAGAGTACTTCGATGATTCGGATGTAGGCAATAATGTATGAATCAATTTTTTGTATCATATGTTTGTATATTTTTTCAACACAAATGTTCTTCACTATGTGAAATTGTCTCAAATGTTTAATATCTCTGAAAAAATTTTTATTTTCTTTTCTTTTCAATCAAAGTTGTATATTATTGTAAATATGAATTCAACCAAGATTTTTGTTTGAACCAATATTTTTGCTCGAGGGCTGAATGGAAGATCAGACTCCAAACTGAATTCGGTCCTTTTGAGAGCATTTCTCTTACTTGTAATTATTGTATCAATTGAAATGAATGTAATTTTACTATGTAAGGAATGTTTCTCAATAAAATTATTATTATTATTATTATTATTATTGTGAACACTGATTTCCGTGCATTTTGGCAGTTCTTTTAACTATTTTTTTCATTCCTGACGTTTCGACTACTACTGTGATAGGCATCTTCTGAGGAAAGCTTCTCAGCTATAGGAGACCATTCCACAAGATCTCTCATCTCAGGAGGTTCAGTATGTTATTGGAATATAGTGGAATTTATATGGACATTAGGTAGGTTACTACTACCTACTGTATGTTAGAATGCTAATGTTAGGATGATATAATAATTAACGTTTACTCATTCTGTTGTTTTGTGAAGGGCTGCAGGCAGTCGAATTTCTTGGAGAACGTTCCTTTTTTTCTGTTTATTTCGTCCACTTGACATAGCTTTCTCATCAATAGTGAATTCTAAATAGTGTTTTTACCTTATTTTACTAAAGATTTTTGCTCTGAAGGAATAGTTATTGTTACGTTAGGGGTATAAAAAGCAAACTCGAAATCAATGTTTAAATCTTGTTTCTCAAAAATATTCATAGTATACTCAAGAGAATAAATAGCACCTGCCTTACAGTTCACGAACGACTCTTCAGTTATTAACTCCATATAAATGGCTCCAATAATTTACATTTCCATCTTTTTGTCAATCCATTTATTTGAGTGTTACTGCTAGCTAATTAAATATTGAACTGTTGATGAAATATATATTTTTTTAATATAAAGTTATTTTCAACTTCAGAAACACTTTTTGCAGCAGAAGAATTTCTTTGGGTTCGTTTTCTGTGCCTGTTGCTGATGTTTGGTAAAAGTTAAGAATACCTGAAATAAAACATATTGATGAATATTGAACATATTGTTAGATACTACCAAATCATTGATTTTTCAAGAAACCTCATAATTTTAATTTCAAGAATTATGTGTTTATTATCAGAAGCAGACAAAACAACTCAACAAGAAGTTAAGCATGGCTACCATGGGGCGGAGGTTAGTGCATGAATTCTTTACACAGGACCAATAAAGTGAAAATTGCTCCATGAAGAGATCAAAGAAAATAATCCAACAATTTTGTAATTTATTGAAAAACAAGACAATATCGTTTCGCCAACACAGTGGCTTCATCAGATGTTGATGATGAACTGATCTGAACACATTCATCGTGGGACATAGTAACTACAGTATTACCTTTATGAGCTTTTGTGATTGTTAAGTTATCTTTTTTTATTTTTTCTCTAATTGATTTTAAATGTAATTGATCGGAATGAATTTTATTGTGATCAGCTGAATTTGGGCAATATTTTGATAACGCCATTTCCGTTTCAACTTCTAAGTAATTTAATTCTTTTGATGTTATATTTTGTTCAATATTGTGTTTCAATCCTTTTTTCAATAAATCAACCTCTTTATTGTTAATAAAAGTATCAGTTGAATTTAAAAATTTATTGGAGAAATTATGATTAGAATAAACTTTTTGTTGACTTGGTTGGTAATTTAATTTGGATTTAATTAAAAATGCAATTTTGCTTTTTTGTTTCAAATATTTTTTATGTACCAATTCTCTCACTTTTGTTCTGATGTCCGAATCTAACGTATCAAAAACAATAGGAGTTTATCATCAACATCTGATGAAGCCACTGTGTTGGCGAAACGATACTGTCATGTTTTTGAATTAATTATAGTGAAAATCGAAAAACTACTTAGTTTTATTCAAATTATGTTCTATTAGTAATTGAAACAACTGAATGATATGGCTTGTTTTTACTGCTGAATGTGAAAAAATATGACTTGCCTGTTCTAAGCTTGCTTGTCCTACGGAATAATCTTCTATGTTCAGTTTGATTTTGGCCTCTTCCAAAGTAGCAAATAACCTAGACCATTTAATACTATTGTCTTTGATGAAATAATTCAATAGCTCCTGGTGTTTTTCTCTCAGTTCAGATTGTGGAAATTTGTTCGTCATGAATTTTTCTATGCCAGAAGTATCTGCGTGAGTCAAGCCGCTGCTGTTATCCAGTTTACGAATTTTTAGAGTGACAGAAAAGCCTTCGGCGAATCTGCTTTTTAAGTGCTGCGTGGACCCCAAGCATTGGAAGTTTCCGTTCACCATTATGACTAAGCGAGTGCAAAGTGCTTCGCACTCTTCCATGCTGTGCGATGTAAGTATTATAGATTTTCCACTTTCCCTGATTTTTGAAAGCTGATTCCATAGATGTCGTTTGGTGGCTGGATCCATTCCTGAAATTAGAAAAATCGAATTCTAAGAGAGCATATATCTATATTCAAAATGTTTGAAAGTGTTATTCAGCTGAGGTATGCATGAACAATTGAATAATGCCCTAAAAAATTTATATAGAGATGCATCCTTAAAATAAAGGTATTTTGTTAAAATTAACCCTACAATGGCATCTAATTATTACAGTTGCAAGCTTGAAAAGAAAAAGAGGATGCTGATTTCCCCATATGGAATGTCTTCTGTTCAACTTGATAATTTTGATTTCATTGGAATCTCAATTGTTGTGTTATTTGATGCCCTTTCAACATAGAATTTCAAACTCCAAATGGAAAACATGTAGTTACAGGTGAAAATTTTATATTATTATATCAACATAATTTTTGCATAATTTTTGACATTATGAATTCAATTTTTCTTTTGAATTTGTCAGGAAGTAGGTAGACTGTATCTTGAAAGTCAGTGAAAGTTAGGATACCGTTGGTCATTACTTACCAGTGGTGGGTTCGTCTAAGAAAATTATGGGGGCTTCCCCGATTAACGCAATAGATGTACTCAATTTCCTTTTGTTTCCCCCGCTCAGCTCATTCACTTTTTTATCCAAATGTTGCGTGAAGTCAAAATCACGTGCCAGTTTTTCAGCAGTATATGCGCATTCATCTTTGGGCACACCCCTTATAAAGAGAAAATGACGAGGGTCTCTCTCGCCGTCAGATTATCCAGCAACGCATCGAATTGCGGACAATAACCGATAAATCTATGGACTTTTTTCATCTGATTCTGAATGCTGTAACCGTTGATCCATCCATCCCCAAAACTAATCATTTCATCCCCGGTCATCATTTTAAATGTGGTTGTTTTTCCAGCTCCGTTGACTCCTAGCAAACCGAAACATTCGGATCTTTTTACGGTCAAATTGAGACCGTTGACGGCAATGTGACTCTTGTAGGTTTTCATCAGGTCCTTCAATACAAGAATGTATTGAGATTGCAGTTGATTTAGAGGAGTCGAATGGACATAATTATTTTCATTTCTAACATCTTCGTCTACGTACGGTTGTACATAAGGTTTTTCCTTATTTGAGAATAATTTGTACTTCAAATATGTGAATATTCCCAGATCGTTGAGAAATATAATGGAGAAAGTAATCAATGCGATGACGAAGATCATGAGTATTTGAATAGAAACGCCGTGTTCATCAAAAGCAAATATTGACCCTTGACCTGCAAGTAGAAGACAAATTGATATACATAAATTAAAAAAGTGAAGATAGGTTTATAAAA